>CAIGRP010099864.1:0-60667 GCA_903798385.1 Fraxinus cuspidata | reverse complement strand
CATTCCTATGTAGTGTGTTTTTTTTTTCCCTTAACATTCTAGATTTTCTACAATAAAGAAATTCTCATCCCAATTTTCTTTTCTTGATTGCGTCTGCTCGTTAAACATATCAATAGAAAGTCAAGCAATATCTGGCAAAGGAGATTGAGATTGACGTCATTAAGTTGATCAAGTTTAATAGAGGTCCATATATATAATTGACCCTAACTCGATCCAAGAATTGAAACGAGCATGTGAAGTAATCAACGGCATCATCCAATGACAGTAAAAAGTACAACCGAGATAGGAAAACTAGCTCTTGCCATGAAACCCGAGAGGAAAATGCTGACGGTAACACAATGCAATAAGCAGTGGTCGGCTGGCTTCAATGTTTATTAATAGACCAAGCACTTCACCTCTGATTATGAAACTTCAAGCCAGTAATTGTCTCTCTCTATGTCCACTGATTGTTTCCCAGGCCTCAGTTGGGCTCAGTCTTCGCATTGCTCAACATCACCCTTGAGAT
The DNA here is from genome assembly GCA_903798385.1 of Fraxinus cuspidata. Taxonomy (NCBI): domain Eukaryota; kingdom Viridiplantae; phylum Streptophyta; class Magnoliopsida; order Lamiales; family Oleaceae; genus Fraxinus; species Fraxinus cuspidata. The sequence goes on along the minus strand of CAIGRP010099864.1, from coordinate 60,162 downwards.
AGTGGCGGATCCGGATTGGAGGTCATTTCGGGCAGTCGTAGATCGTCGAATGTCAACCGCTGCAATATTGTGGTTGTTTATTAAAATTTTTGATACTAATGAGGTTGTTAAATCCAATGATCCCAAGTAAACCAATGATGCAAATGGGTCAACCTTATAATTTCTGTACCTATATTAACTAATAAATGTTAAATTATTAAATTAAATTACTCGTCCATCATTTTAGGTTACCCACGAAGTCACAAATTCTCCAATCTTCATAATTCATAAATCATCACAAGTCACATAATAAATCTCCAATCAAATGACCAATATATATAAAATATCACTTTAACATCAAGTTCAACAATTAAGATCATACTATTTAAAATTTATTGACAAAAAATCGTTATTATCATTGTACCTTGAAATTAGGATGCAATGCTTTGCAGCCTCCACAACCAGGAAAGAGTAAAAGTCAATTATAACCAATCTATTACCACCATTTAACGAATAATCAACAATTTCTTGAGCAGAATGGATCTCTATCATGTTGGGCTTAAGAGTCAAGGGTCTGTTACCATCATCTTAGGGTTTTGTTAATACATATTGATGCATGTGCCTAAATCACAAAAAACCAAAACATCTCCGGAACCCCAAATCAAAAACAAAATATTTATGAAGAAAAATACAAGAGCATTGACACTTTGACGAGGAGCTTTGACATCCAAATTGGTAAAAGTTATTTGATCTGAAAAATCAAGGGGGCTTTCCCAGAAACTCTTTTGATTTTAAATGTGAAAACTGAAGACTCACAATTGAAGGAGAACCCCCAAAATACCCTATGTCTCTATTCTTGTCAGTGGCAATTTCTCGTACAAGCCTCTGGATTATGGGCAAGGCCGGCATGCCGCGTGACGGCGTGAGTTGGGACTACAGGAGAGCGAGAGCTAGGAGGTAGAACTTAAGAAGATAGGTTTTGGGACTTTGGCTCTATGTTTTTTTTTTAAATGTGAGATGAATTGTATAAATCTGATAATTGATATGTTCTATGGGCTAATGAGCTATTAAATTTAGTTTCATTTACAATTCATAATGGGCTGATTGTTTTATTTTAAGGAAGCCCAACTAAAGAAAATATTAAAATATGGGCCCAAGAACACTATCTTCTCCGCTTTGCTTCTTCCCTGTACTGTGTTTGCAACTGAGCTCGGGAGGCCGCGCCTGTAAATTTCAACGGATCCAGCACGAGCGGCCGCACCCCCTTGTCGGGTGTTGTTTCCGCCACTGCTTTGTGGGGTCAAGTACTCATCCATGTCCACCTCTATTCTCTTTCTAGTGGACAAACAATGAACATTTGCTTGTGTGTTAGGGAATGTTTGGCTTATGCACTTTCAAAAATTTATTCAAATAAATCAATCAACAACATTTTAGACTTAAAAACGGCTTGTCATTTCAATAAATGAGAAATTTGTTGGAAAATGCTCTCCTTGTGAAGGAATGGTCAAACTTGATACCGTTAACAAGATGATTAATAATAAAGTTGACTCATTTACATTATGGCATGCTAGATTATGTCACATAGGTAAGAGTACCATGAAAAGAATGTTAAAATGTGACCTAATATAATATAATGAAAATGATGTATTTAAATGTAAAACATGTGTAGAATCTAAAATGACTAAGAAACCTTATAAAGTGTAAAAATGACTTTTAGTAATTTAGAATTAATTCATACGGATATATGTGAATTAAATGGCATGTTAACTAGAGGAGGAAATAGGTATTTTATTACCTTTATCGATGATTTCACTAGATATACGTATGTTTACTTGATGAAGCATAAATATGAAACCTTTGACATATTTAAAGTATATGTAAATGAAGTTGAAAATCACCTAAATAAGAAAATAAAAACTCTAAGAATAGGTGAGTACTTTTCTAGTGATTTTCATTTTGCGAACAAGGCATAAATGTTATGTACCCAAGACACCCAAACAAAATGGTTTGGCTAAAAGAAAAAAAAATAGAACTTTAGTTGAAGTGATAAATGTCATGTTAATTTCTGCTAAGTTGCCATTTAATTTATGAGGTGGAGCATTGTTAAGTGCATGTAGAATACTTAATAGGATTCCTTCTAAATTTATAAGAGTTTCTCCTTACGAATTGTGGAAATGAAGAAAACCTAACATTGGATACTTCAAAATATGGGGATGTCTTTCTTATTATAAGAACACGAACCCTAATATGACTAAGTTGGGTCCAAGAGACATTAAATATGTCTTTGTTGGATATACTAGTAATAGCAAATCATATAGTCCATTAAATTTGGAACCAATGTGATTATTGAATCCAATGACATGAAGTTCTTTGAGAATTCACTATCTTCGGATAATGAATTACAGGAAACTCATAGAGAGATTCCTAACTCTAGTGAAACACAAGATGAAATATCTTCTTAAGATGTTAATGAATCTAGTGAACCTCGAAGGAATAAAAGAACTCGAATTGAGAACTCTTTAGAACCGAATGAATTGATTCTCAACTTATTTCGTTTTACCTAGTAGAAGGAATGAGAAGAATGTTCTAAGAATAATTCTTTTTGTTCTACAAGTGGAAACCGATCCTAAAACTTATAAAGAAGCTATGAATTCTCGTGATAGCATTTTTTTGGAAAGATGCAATTAAAGATTAAATGAATTCAATTATGTCATACTTATACAGCGGTACCTAGAATAACATTTGTTAGGATATTATTTGCATTAGCTTCTATACATGACTTGCATGTTCATCAAATGGATGTCAAGACAACATTCTTAAATTAGGATCTCGATGAGGAGGTCTATATGGAACAACCTAAAGGGTTTTCTCTATCAGGAAATGAACATAGAGTATGCAACTTAGTGAAATCATTATAGGGTTTAAAGTAAGCACCTAAGAAATGGCATGAGAAATTTGACTTGGCTATTAAATCATTTGATTTTAAACATAATAGCGTAGATAAATACTTGTATTCCAAATTATGTGATAATTGTGTTATACTTATTTCCTTATATATTGATGGCATGTTATTTTGAGTAATCACATGGATTGAATAAAAGAAACGAAGAGGTTTCTATCTTCCACGTTCAAGATGAAGGATCTTGAACAAGTGGATACCATTTTAGGTATCAAAGTTACTAAAACTATTGGGGTTATCATTTAATTCAATCACACTATATCGAGAATATGATAGATAAGTTCACACATTTGAACATAAAAGAATATAGTACCCCTCTTGATCCAAGTTTAAAACTAATTCAATCAGATATACAAGTGCTATAGGGAGTCTTATGTATGCAGTCCAATACACAAGACCGGATGTAGCATTTGCAATTAGTAGACTTAGTAAGTTTACTAGTAATCTGAGCAAGGAAGATTGGAAGGCCATAGGAAGAGTTCTTTAAAGAAAACCAAGAACTTAGGTCTACAATATAATAATTTCTCGGCTATATTAAAAGGATTTACTGATACTAGTTGGACATCTAGTACAGGTGAGAGTAAATCTCACGTTGGGTGTTTACTCTTGGAGGAGGTATTTTTTCTTGGAAATCAAATAAACAAACATGTTTAACACACTTAACTATGAAATCTAAATTTATAGCACTATAAAAAATCGGGAAAGAAGCTGAGTGGTTTAAGGATCTACTTTATGAGATACATTTGGGACCAAAGAATACATCTTCAATATCTATCATGTGTGATAGTCAAGCCACACTAGCAAAGGCGTTAGGTATACAATGGAAAGTCTAAACATATGAGTTTAAAGCATGACTAAATAAGGAAATTAATCAAGAGTCGAATAATTTTCCTAAATTATATTAAGTCAATAGAAAACTTAGCGGATCATTTAACTAAACCTCTAAATAGAGATTTAGTAACATCTACTTCGAGTAGGATGTGGTTAAAACTCTTAAATCAAAAGATCCACCAATGATAGCAACCCTACTTGTCATTACTTAACAAGTAATTCATGGGTTCAAATGGTAAAAACAAATTATTCGATACGTGAATAGTTTCAGGATTGTAAAATCCACAATAACCCTATCCTAATTATATAATGCTGGTTGTTATTAAAGTGAGAGTTGAGTTTTAAGCTCTTAATGAAGTTCGGTACTAAGTATAAGTATATCTAAAAGTAATAAAGATACTGAAAGAACTTCACTTAGACGAACTTCGAGATGGTGCCGCCTCAATAGAGAGTTAAAGTTTCTCTCTTAAAAATTTGTTGAAAATGATGAGTGCAAGGCCATATTAGTGCTAAACGAGATTGAGGAACTTGAGAACACGTAATACTTGTGTATGTGATCTTACCGGTATTGTCATATGGAATAATTGGTTTAAAACTTTTATGTTACCTTTAATTTCGACTTCACTTTGTTTGACTTACATTATGGTTAGATTTGCATGATGATTGTATATTTTGAATATGAGATTTATTGAATATTGAAAAAGTGGGGGATTGTTGTACGTTTGTTCAAAAATCTATAAAAGAATGAAAAATGGAACCTAAGGCCTAAAACTTGGCATATGCAACAGCGGTCGCATAGGGCTTTGCACGGTTTAAAGGCCTTGCTATTGGTTGTTCTTTGCAACCGCATAGGTTTATTCTATGCGGTCGCATAGAACAACAATATATTCGCTAGAAACCCATTTTGTTTGAATTTCTAAGAGCTTTTCAAGTGTTTTTGGCACCACTTCGTGTAGCCTTGCATGATGGATATAAATATGTGGTTTATGATCAATGAAACAAGATTGAAAAAAACATAGAGAAACACTTGATATTATTCTCTCATTCCAAAAAGTATTGAAATTCATTTTCTCTTCATATTCATTTTGTGTTGTTAAGTTTTGGAGGATTACACTAAGTGCTTAAGTGTTAATCCTTTTCAAGGCTTTATAAATCCTGCAAACCATTTGCCAAGATCTCTTTAAACACCAAAACTCAATCCGATAGAGGACAAATATCGTTTGAGGACAACGATTACGTATTTAGGCACTTGATTCTCTTTGCAAGTTTTTGATCATTTGTTCTTTGTTTCTTCTCCATTCCTCTTTGTGCAAACATTATTTTCCAACGTATAGTTCTATTTGCTATAAAAATAAAAATAATTTGGTTTCTTGTTTTTCCTTTAATTTTATATTTTTTTTCAAATTGTGTTCGTTGAACTATAATTCCTTAAGATTGCTGAGATTCTACTATAGTTTCTTGAAACCATAGATTTGTAACCATTGAGTAACATCATATATAATTTTATAAATTTTTTTTATAATTTATGAGAAAACTAGTTTTTTTTTTTTTCATTTTATATTGCTAATTATTATTTTATTAGGATATTGTTGTTGCTTCTTGAATTTTGTTCCTATATTCGTATAGGTAAATATATACTTAGTTATCAATGGAGGGAGAGGAAGGAATAAAATTATTTTTTTATTTGGAAACGGACACTTTTTAGTTTTTAGTTAACCATGTGAATTGATAAGCTTCCTCCGTTGTTTCTTTTTTTCTTTTTACAGATTTGGATCCAATTTTAGAAGAAGTCGATGATAAAATTCCAATAGAGGATGACTCTGAAGATATGAAAATGGATGGGAAAGGCAAGAAGGGAAATAAAAGGTTTGAGGTGTGGAATCAATCTAAAATTCGCGGGGATGAGAAGGCGGAGTGTAATTATTGTGAACAAACATATAAGCATCATGCTGAAAATAGCAGAACTAGTACATTGTGGAATCATCTCACATAGTTGTGCAAAAAGCATCCATATAGGGCTCAAGATAAAAAAGCAAAAGAGAATGATTGGCTATAGTATGTATAAAACAAGTGAGCTTTCTAAGGGTATTGGTAGCCATGAAGAACCTATCAAATTGTTCATAAAGAGGTTAGAAAACAAATTACAAGATATTTCATATTGTCTAAGTTACCTTTTCGGCATGTGGAAGATGAATGTTTTCAGTGTTATAAAATGTATTTTTTTCCCAAAATTTGTATTTTCTTCAAGGATGACAGTGGCAAGGAATGTATATAATTTTTTCCTAAATAAGAAGAAGAAATTGAAGAAAGATCTAGGTTAACATAGAGTTACTTTGACTGCTAATTGTTGGATGTCGATACAGAATGTTAGTTATTTGTGTTTAATTGCTCATTGGATTGATAGTGATTGTAGACTTCAAAAAATGATTATAGGTTTCATTCAAGTCACAAGCCTTAAAGGAGATATGGTAGGAAATGAGTTGATTTCTTGCCTTAAAGATTGGGGAATCAGTAAGATTTTTTCTGTAACTGTTGAAAATTCCTCCTCCAATGATGTAGCATTAATAAAATTAAAGAGTTGTTTTGAGGAGAAGAAAAACAATCTATTAGTGGGTGGAGAAATGTTTTATATGAGGTGTTGTGCTTGTATACTCAATCTTTTTTTATGGATTGAAAAAATAAGCCATGCTATTTCAGCTATTCATAATGCAGTGAGGATTTTTAGATCTTCCCCAGAACGACTAAAAAGGTTCAAGGAGAGTTGCAAGAAAGCAAATATTGAGTCTCGAGCATTGTTATGTTTGGATGTTACAACTAGATGGAATTCCACATACTTGATGTTACAAGCTGTTAGTGACGCAAACTATACAAACTATTTTAATAAAGATAGATCCGATGGAAGAAATATAAATGGACCACCAACACGTATCGATTTGAATCAAGCAGAAGTGTTTATTAGGTTCTTGAGGACTTTCTATGAAATGAATTTAAAATTTAGTGGTTCGAAGTATGTAACTTCTAACTCTTTATTTCAAGAAATATGTGAAAATCATGAAGAGTTGAATAAATTAGCTAAAGATCTTAACACTTTGATGGGATCCATGGCAATTAGTATGTGGAAAAAATATGATAAGTATTAGGGCAATGTTTAAAAGTTTAATTAGTTATTGTTCATTGCAACAGTTTTTGACCCAAGATGCAAGTTGAAACTTCTTAAAGTTAGTTTGAACTTATTGATAATGTAGAAATTGAAAAGATGTTGTTAAAAAGAGTTGAAGAGGCACTCCACAGGTTGTATGCATTCTATGAAGAAATGACGACTCCAGTCACTCTGCCATCAGCTTCATCAAAGAAAACTACCAAAAGTAGCAGCCCATGTCCTTCACAACTTACTTTAGGTCTTTATAAATCCATTCCTTCTATTTTTAAAGCTAGACTTATGCAAAACATACAAGTGAAAAAGAATGATTTGGTTGATTTTTTGTCTAACCGTTGTGAAGATTTGACCGAACCCAATTTTAACATATTACTTTGTTGTAAATGGAATGTGCACAAGTACAAAATTGTCTCCCAAATTGCCAAAGATATATTAGCAATTCAAATATCCATAGTCACTTCGAAGTCAGCATTTTCCACAAGTGGTCGGATTCTTAATTCCTACACGAGTTCATTGGGTGCAAAGATGATTGAGGCCCTTAATATGCATGAAGAATTGGTTGCATAATAACAATGAACATAAAATGTTTCGTCAATATTTGGATGAGGTAGAGACATTGGATGACTCGAAGAAAGTTGTAGAACGTAACATTTATTTTCTATTATCAATTTTGATATTTCTAATGCATATAATTTTTTTAATTTCTTGTCAATCATTAATAAGGATTGATGAATATTTTGATATTTGCATGATATACAGAGGCCAAATTATGTGTTACAGCAGAAGATATTGATCCAACTACTATCACATAAGATGTTAGAATACATTTTTTATGAATGTTAAAGAGGTGTTGATGCTTCTATATCGTTGCTTGTAAAAATTTGAGTAGAGAAAGCTATTGACTTGTTGCTAAATGCTAATTTGCTACTACTTTTTTGTCTTTTTGTATATATTTCAAATTTCAGACAATTATAAATGTAATTTAACATTTAACATAGTAGTTCTCATTTAAACTTATATGTTAACTTATTTTAAATATATTACTATAATGTCGATAGGTAAATTGCGGATAAAAATCGAACCAACCCGTAAATAATGGTTTGCTTTGAAAAAAAAAATTGCTTGGCTTGGTTTGGATAAATTCCAAACTGTATTAAATGGTTTGAGTTGAAAATATAGCACAAATCGCCCAAACTAAACCGCAATCACCCCTATGTCGGATGAGACGATTAGGACACTTGATGAGGTGAGACACGTGCAAATTTGAAGAGAAATATTATCTCATTGAGTACACTTGATTCAAAATGATACAATTCATTGGTGAATGTGAAGCTTTGAAAGTATGTAAAGGTACCAGTGCTGTGTTGGAGGTGTATCGAAGGTCCCAGTTATATCTCTTGGAAGGTTGTGCAGAATCTTTGAAGATAAATCAACAGAGGTTTGTTACTTTGGTGGATATTCAGTTTAGTACATTACCATTAGAGCTTGGTTTGGGTCCATGTTGAAGGATACAGCTTAATTGAGTTCAGAAGTTATGGGTAATGCCACTTTGCAGCCACCACCAGCGGTGCTATAGTATTCAATTGCTAGTGACAAACCTAAGGAGATATTAGACGTCCATAAAGGTACGAGGAAGCTGACTTGATTGTTTACGCTTTAAGTATGGTTGAAGGTGTTGAATTTAGTGAAGAACATTCTACGAAAGCATTTTGTGGTGTTGATTCTTCTTCGGGGTGTGTTTCAACCATGTTTGATAACGTTTGAATTATTTGTGATTTTGTTGCTCGTGGTGATAATTCTAGCAAATTTTGGGTAAGGGAACATTTGGAACTGCTTTGGATGTGATTTTGGCAGCGGCGTCGGCGAGGGGTGGAAGAGGCGGAGGAGAAGAGAGAAATAGTTTTCTTTTTTTTTTGTTATTTTTAATATTTTCATAAATTTTGGACTCATTTGCATTTTTTAAAAAGTTTAGAAGTAAGATTGCAATTTATTCTTTATTTTTATTTTCTTTTCTTTTTTGTTTTATTTATATAGGACAGTATATTGGTCATTTTACTTTAAAAATAGGTGAAAATGACATTTTCCACAATGAAACGTTGAAATATGGGTGAAAATGTAAAATATTGAAACGTATGGACGTTTTGCACACTACATGCCAAACGTAGGGACGTTTTGTGGGATTAAGCATAAACACAATATTATTGTATTTTTCGCCATATTAATAAATCCCTAAATAATATACCAATTGTTGTTGTGTTTTTCTAGTGTTATGATTGCTACTTCATATTGTAACATAAAATTTAATCCTTAATTTCTAACAAGTGGTGTCAGAGCATACATAATTGTTGCTAGTTTGCTAGCAATCTTATGAACTTCCAGAAAATTATCCAAACAGATTGAAAAGCATATTCTTAATCTTAAAAAGGGCTTTTGACTTTTCAAAACATTGCCAACCCTAAGACAAATATCGAACCCGATTAGCCAACATTATGAACTTGGGTTTTCTTCTCATTTGAGGACTATCCATGGCTATCGTTGTTAACATGCTTACTGATGAGGAATGTGAAATTCCTAAACCTAATCAAACCCCCTTTCTAAACACTACCATCCTTTCGACCAGCTCAATTAGGTCATCTCACAGCATAAACAATTTAGCATCTAATGCCAAAACACCAAAAATCTAACTCTTCAACAGAATCCAAGAGGACAGACACTTCAGACCAAATGTGTACAAACAGGCAAAAAGTCCTCAAGTTTTTTTATATCTCCAAATTAAATGGAGATGCTTCATGTGAAGCTATTTTGGAGGTTAGAATGTCCCAAGGATAGAACTTATATAGAGATGAACTAAGTAAATGTCCAAAAAATCTAAAAGGCAGAGTATTCGTACAAATTTAAAGATGCTAAAACAACATACAAATCAAAGTTCAAAGTTGAAAAAAATTGAAGATTCACACGTGAGTGTGCTTTACTCGCAAGTTATATACTATTTTAACTTGATTTTAGGCTAGATTTTATGAGTAATGAACGTTTTTAATGTGTTTATTAATGTTATTTTATAGGTTTGGTGAAATGGTTTTAATAATGTTTAAAGTGGATAAAACAAATAGCTTGAAATCAAAAGAATAAAAAAGCAGAAAAAGGGCAAAGAGTCAATTTACCATATCAAAATAAGAAAAAGAAGAATTCTTACTTGAGAGATCAAAATAAGAAAAAAGAAGAATCCATACTTGAGAGGTGGCGCTCCAACGCCACCAAATCCAGCAGGAGGCAGAGCGGGTGGTGTCCTTTTAAAAAAGAGAGTATAGTTGTGGCGTTGCGGTGCCACACACCTGGCACCGAACGTCACCCAACAATCTGACGCAACATGCAACGCCACTCTAATGGCGTCGTTGATACAACTAGGGCAAGTTTTGTTTGACCCGTTTTGAAATCCATAAAAACATCAAATTCGGCAAAAACGTAGGGAGAAGTATAAATACAAGAAAGAAGGAATTTTGAAGAGTTCTATGCATTAAGATACACAAAATACAACTTGAGATTTATGAGAGCAAATCAAAGGAGAAAAACATCGAGAAATCACAAGTTTGAAGCATTGATTGGAAAAAAGAAAAAGATATTGGTGCAAGAGTAAAGTTGTGGCGTTGCGGTGCCACACATCTAGCACCAAACATCACCTAACAATCTGACGCAACACTGCAACGCCACTCAAATGGCGTCGCTGATACAACTAGGGCGCGTTTTGTTTGACCCGTTTTGAAATCCATAAAAACATCAAATTCGGCATAAACGTAGGGAGAAGTATAAATACAAGAAAGAAGGCACTTTTGAAGAGTTCTATGCATTAAGATACACAAAATACAATTTGAGATTTATGAGAGCAAATCAAAGGAGAAAAACATCGAGAAATCACAAGTTTGAAGCATTGATTGGAAAAAAGAAGAAGATATTGGTGCAAGATTCATCCCTTTTTCTACATCTTTATTCAAAATTCGGTAATACTCTTCATTATCATCTCTTTTTTTCTTCATCAATCATGAGTATCTAAATCATACGTTAAAGAGAATAATGTAATCTATTTGAGACCATTTATTTCTTTTATTCAAGATTATAGTTCTTTGATCATATATGTATTGATTTTAATCATGTATTTAATACTTTAAATTACTTGATCAACAATTCAATGAAGATGTGATTTTTTTACGAATCGAAAGGTGAGTTTAGATTTATACCACATATTAAAATCCAATAATTTAGAATAAAACGTATAGATACTTATGCTAATTATTGCGGTCGTTACATTGATTTTTAGAACAATAATTGCATTTAACTAAGATTAAAAGTAAATTGAATACATTAGAAGAATTATATTAAATACTACATCAAGTCTATGTTTGACCCTCATTAAATTTTAATTCATTTTTCTATGTCATCTTATCAATCATACATTTTCTCAATAAAAAAATAATACACATAAATCCAAAAAATAATATCCATTCCATATTTGAAACATCAATTCGATCTTTGTGTGCAAATTTAATGCTTTCAATTAGTTATAAGTAGTTAGATAAAAAATCACCAAATCACAATTCTTTGTTTTTTTTCTAGTCAAATAGGAGTTACAAATAGTAAATTAAGTATTAAAGTATAGTTATCGTAGCAACGATCATCTGAACTCAAAGTTCTATTAAATTACTTGTTATGATATCGTACACTGAAGATATAAAAAATGCAACAACAAGCCATAGAAATTGAAGATTAAGAAAACAAATGTCAAGTGCTCATTTATGCATAGAATTGAAAGCATTAAGGGCAAAATTCCGAACACAGCATAACTTCGCACATAATATACAAAAAGTCATTCATTGATACATGAGACTGGTGAAAGAGTATCATTTGAACAGACATTTCATTTCATGATTTAGAATCTCCCAAACTATATGTTAACCAACTACTCAAAGATCATATATTCGAGTTGCTACCAACCAAAGTGCCTAAACTGCAGATAATCCATGCACATTTACCATATGAGCAAAGATTCACAACAAATGAAGACTACTCGTCTTCCACAACGACACTAATTTCACCTTTCTCGAGCAGGTCGTAAAATTCCTTTGTTCGTCTCTGAATGTTCCAGTGGTGCATTTTCCAAAGGCCTCCAGCCGTGAAGCCCAGACTTATCCCAATAAGGATCTCCTTCAGAATACTTGGACCCTTGTACACTACATGAGCGGCCGCCATGTCTCCTGGAAAAGACGAAAAATCAAACGATCTTAATGTCTTTTGTTCATTATCGGTATTAAATAGTAATATTTAAGTTTCCACAATTCCATGTGTATTGCAACTGTGCAACATAATACTTTAACAAGGAAAGATAGCATGTTTGGCAAAGCTTAAAAGTTACTTCAACATACTCTTTAAGTTACTAAATGTTCCATACTATATTTTCACTTTTACCAAGAAAAAGAACTATTATTTTAAAACTTAAGTATTTACTCAAAATGTAGATTCTCTAAGTTCAACATAATGCCACATGAAACATCGAATTTGAGTTTCGATGCACAACTCATCATCCCTCATTTGGCAAACAAATTTATAAAAATTCATAAATTCAGTCAAACATTCATTAACAAATTTCGTGGACCAACCATCATTTAGAGACATTGATCATTAACCATGAAACATGTTCTTATTTCAATAGAAAATTTGATTCCAAATATTTGTTACATGTAAATCCTTTTCCATATAATCTAATACAAGGCAGAATTACCGACCCTGTACAGTTTTCCAGTTTTTCTACAATAAATCAGTACATGAAAACCTTAGAAAACTACAGTAGTATATTTAAATCTAGTCTCCGTCGTGTCTCTCACGTAGAGACGGGTTTCTTAAACACGCTTTTAACTAATGATAGCATGACTTGAAAATCTTTTGCTGATTCTCATGCCACTTGAACACAGAAAAACCCCCTACACAAGCAAAAAAATGAAAATGGAATCATCAATTAATTTTCACACTTATTTTCCATATTCCCACAAAAACATAATAATCAACAAAATGAATACAAAAAAAAAAGAACAATATTAAAATGATCAAAACAGGCACCTTTTTTTTCCTTTAGATTTCATTCTGAAATCGAAGAACGAAATATAATTAGAACTACAGTTTATAGAAAATAGAAACAGAATTTTACCTCTGATTGGAAAATTCAGTGTAAAAAAATTGAGAGGAAAGCTACGCAAGACAGCGATAGAGCTCGTAGAAGAAACATGCGATTTCTATAAATAGATGATTAGGGTATAGAAAACGCTAGAAACGGGTGAGGTTCCAGTGTGATATGTAACTAAACCAATAACGTTCTCGATTAATATATACCGATGATGTAAAGATTAGGAATGGATCAGTGGTTCGATGCATGTCATACAGTCAAACTATGGTCTATGCTCATCTGGACGCCCAATTTTTGGACAGGACACGTAGTAACTAATAATTATTTTTTAGCAAATTAGAATCTACTTGAAGAGTAAAGGCTTGTTTGGATTTTTCTGAAAATGTGAGGTTAAGAAGTTTTTTGTTTATATGTAAAATTATTTTATCGAGTGCAAAGATTGCTATATATCTTTTAATTATAATTAATAAATACATTTTTTAAATTATTATTTTTATGCAAAGAATGGATCATGTGTTACAACTGGAGATGTTGTGCTAATTGGTATCAACTAAAAGGTTACAAACTAAATTTTTTCTATCATGTTGTTGCATTGGAATGATTAGAAGTAAAACTTTTATTTGTAATACTTCTAATAATATTAGAATTTATGTTTTAACGTTAAATTTTAAACTAATATTTATTATTTTACTTATTCAATTATTATTTTTAGGATTATGCTATGGGTACATAACCCATAACATAAGGGTGTCCAAAATTGACGCATGGAGGCCCCCTATTGGGGAGCGCCTGCTCGGGGCCTCCATGTATCCATTATGGGCACCCTTTTGGAAAATGCTATGTACACATAGCATTCCCTTATTTTTATTATTTTTGTTAAACCGTGATTTTAAATCGAGTCAAACCGAAAAAATTTAATTTTTCAAAAAATCTAATCCCAAACTAAATCATTTCATTTTCCAAACTAAGAGTCAAAGTCAAAATGCATTTTAGAATATTATTTGTTTTGGAGAATGTGTAGCTAAAAAATAATGAAAAGTTTTGAATTTGTATGTGATACTTTTTTATTAAAAAATGTGTAGTTGAAAATAAGAGAGAGAAAATTGTATTTTAAAAATAATTGGGATCAAACAAGGACTAAATCAAAACAAATTATTTTTTGCAATTTGATTTGTTCTACCACAATTTTAGAGAAATAAAAATGACATCCTTCAAATAAATAAATAAAAAATAAATATATTGATCTGAAATTTCAATATAACACTTAAATTGAAATATTTGAAATATAAACATATTACATTGCTAATATATTTGTCTCAATAAAAGCTTAAGCCAATAAATTAATACAAGTTTAACCATACAATTTAAGCTTAAAATTTCAATCTTCAGATAAAAAAAAGTATGATCATAAATAAATTATTATTTTCCTGAAGAGAAAATAGAATTCAAGTAGTAAGCACATTTTTAATATAAATTGATCTATAAATAATATATCTTGAGTAAAACAGGTAATTTAAAAAAAAAATAGGTGAATATTTCTGTTCTAATTTAAACGATTTTTAACTATTAGAACCTAAACCATATCTTTTCCAATCGTTTTGGTTCGATTTTGAAATGGTCGAAACCTAAACCAAGCAAACCCAAACTAATGATTTCAAAATTGTGATTTCGATTCGGTTTCATGGTTTGACATTTTTTTTTGCTCGTCCCTAACATTGTGTGACTTGTTTTCTGAGGTAGTTGAATGAGTTGGACCTCGTAATATGGTTCATATGGTAACTAATCGTGTAGCTAACTATCTGACAACTGGAAAACTATTGCAAGAAAAGTATGACTACATTTTTCGGTCTCCTTGTTATGCACATTGCTTAAATCTTATTTGGAAAGATATTAGTAGTATGCCTCATGTGCATTCCTTGCATTACGGGCTTCGAAGATTATTGTGTATAATTCCACAAATTTTTTGTCTTGATTTAGAAAAATGCTTGAATGCAAGGAAATTGTACATCCGACTGTGACTCATTTCACTACCACTTTTATTACATTGAAAAAGTGTTAGAATTAGGATATGACCTAAATTCTATTTAAAATGTTATTTGAAAATCATATTCGAAGTCTACTTGGCAATTCTAGTTGAAATTCAATTTGAGAATTCAATTGAGAGTTTGAAATTTGTGTTAGATTTGAAGATGTTAAGATATGGACCAGGGAGAAATTTTCGAAGCATTCCAGCTCGCTGAGCACCTGATTCCCTCTTGAGCGCTCAAAGCAAGGAACCTAGCACTCGCTTAGCGCCAACTTGGCGCTCGAGCGACAGAGTTGCCGCTTGTCTAGCGCTCAAGCAGCAACTCGTCCGGCCTAAGGCATTCTTTTCATCTATAACTCTATTTCTAAGGTTTAAAACATTCCCTATATATAGTTAACTCTTCAGTGTAATTTAGTCAAGTTAGACAATGTTGTAAACACAATATCTTGGTATTATTTCTCCATATTTTAGTATATTCCCATTTCTTTGCCAATTATGTTTTGTTCTTGTACGTTTGTGCTATTTACTTTATATTGTGCCATATATATTTATCATCATATTCACAACAAAAAATATTTATGATCACAAACAAGTATTGCAAAGTTTGACAAGAAGTAGACATTTCACAAGCCATAGGCTTTCAAAAAGCCAAATGAGAGACTTGTAAATTTTATCATCTTGGATAACAAATTTTGGAAGCATTGCTTGATGGTTGTAAAAATTGTGGCTCCTATTGTAAGGTTGTTCTGAATAGTAAATTCAGATGAAAAACCCTCACATGGTTATGTATATGATGGCAAGCATAGTATACGAAAAGCAGGGATGGAGTCCATTAAGGTCCAATGCAGCATAGGCATGCATTGAACTTTTGGGCCAAACCCATTATTTTTTTCTTAATAATAGCCATTCAATCACCAGTCGTCCAGCCCAAGAGAAAACCCAAATTCCTAATTTCAAACCTGAAACAACTTCGAATTTTCTTCTCTCCTGCTCACAATCTTCACTCTCGCCCTTGACGCCGCCTTCCATCATCTCTGAGGACACTTTGAATTTTGAGGTTTTTTGTTTATAAATAAATAAAATTTATAAATGAGATCTGACCCTTTTGGTGGAATTTTTTCATTTCTTGAATTTCTCGAAATTAGCCTTCACTCAGTTTCTTTTACTGCAATTCCCTTTTTTGAATCATTTGAAAATTTGTGGTCTTTTATTTTATTTGTTATTTGTTAAATCAAGATATCATTTCTTTCTTTCTTTTTTTGGATTATTGTGATTTAGTCGAATGTAGGATGAATTTTTTGGAAGTAAAGTTCAAATCTTTTCAATAATTTGTCAAATTTCATACAGGGTTTATATTTGGTTCATTATATCTAAATCTTTTTGTGAATTTCTGGATTAACAACTAGAATTCTAATTAATTATGAAGAAAAATATTACCTCTTGCTGACTTGTGACTTGTTAGCTAAATGGAGTGGAACTGTGGAAGAAATGTTTTGTGTAGCCGAGTTCGGCTGTTTGAATAGAACCACATAAGTTCACTGCTGCTATTCATTGTAGAAATTATTTATTTAGTGGAATTTCTAGTATTGCTTTTGTGGGTTTGCAAAAACCATATTTGGATTTACGATAGCATGATTTGTCTAGTTGTATACTTAACAATCAATTTGAAACTTATATTTTGGTACGCACTCTAACAAAGAGTTTGAAGGATTGAATGACCTTAATAATTTTGCAAAGAAATTAGTTGTGACAAAGAAAAGTAAGGTATATCCATTGGTTTTCAAACTTTTGACTCTAGTGTTAATTCTACTGGTTGCTACAGCTAATGTGGAGAGAATATTTTCTGTAATGAGCATTGTAAATTATAGATTGCGCAATCGAATGTTTGATCAGTGGATGAATGATAGTACAATTGTTTATATAGAGAAAGATATATTTTTTTAAGATTGATAATAAATTCATTGTACAACTATATTAAAGTATGAAAATTCGCAATGAACAAATGAAATTTACAAACTGTCATTTTTAAGATTTTTTGTAATATTATTTTAAATGTTTATCATCATTAAATTCATGGCAAAAAACTCAAAGTTCGACGTTGATTAAATTGTGTCCACACTAAACAATATTCATCACTATGTCTTGGACGAAGAGGAATAAAGATGCTTTCTTAAATAAGAAAAGATTGTACAAGTCTTATATTGATATAATTAAGGAGAGCGCGATAAACATTAATCATGACGGCATTCTTTTTGGCCCTTTTAAGGATTGAGAATTAACTTTCTACTCAAAACAATAAATTGAGAACGAATCATGCCTTTTCCTAAATTATTGTATGAAGAGATTTTTTGAAGTTATATAATAATAAAAATCTAAAATTAAATTAATGCATATTGCTGGACTTTTAACAAATCAAAGTCGAATTCTTTTCATGAGATGCATTCCAGGATCGATGGAGAGTAGAATTGCTTTGCTTTGAAGTCAACAATCAACAAAGGTCACATTTTAATATTAGTACTACAACAAAATTTAACATTACGAAAATTTAACATTATTAGCTTAATCCATCAAAGTCAACGCAGTAGGTTGCAATATTTAATATTACTACAAAATAATTAGGAATTTAATATTGCAAAATAATTGGGGTTGTTAATGACAACTTTTTCTAGATCTTATATTCATATTCATCAAGAAAGATACGCGTACACATACATTAACAAGCATAGAATTTGTCTTACTCCAAAGAGAATAGAGATGAACTAAGTAAGTAGATCATGTCAATTTCGACTTTTAACACGACTCTCTTACACAGTAAGTCAACTATGAATGTTCGCCACAGCACGCATAAATTGAGTACACAGTAAATCAAATATGTGAAACTAATAAATAAAAACCTTGTATTGAAATTTGATAAAGCCACAATTTCGCTTCCGTGCAACCCAATAGTCAAAATACTAGATGCTAAACACAACTTACATGAGTTCTATTGATGGGCCTTTTTACATGGTCTAGCTCACGGATCAACTATAGGTCGAGGAGGAATGATCAAATGAGTATCGGTGCTTATCTTATGCTAAGTACCAGTGAATAATAAAGTTAATTCAAATGTGGAGATCTACCAAATCTTTATCCACATATCACCGGTACCTAATATAAGATGAATACCGATGCTCATTAGATCATTCCTCATAGGTTGAGTATGTTAGTGATAAGGTTGAATCACAAAAAATCAAAATGTGTTCAACTTCATCCAGAAGTTTGTTTGATTATTTATAGCTTGTATTATTATTTTCATTTATCTTGCATCATTATCTTGTATATTCTCATTTATCATGCATCATTATCTTGTATATTTTTACTTATTCTGTATCATTATCTTGTATCAAGTTGTGTATAAATACCACATTAACTGAAATACAAATCATTCACTATTACACAAGACTATGGAGGCCCCGATAAAATACTCCTTGGAGATGGTTCCACACTTTCCATCTCCCACACGGGTTCCAAATCTCTTCCTTCCCAATTTACTTTCTCTAATGTTTTTATTGTTCCTTCCATGCAAAAGAACATCATTTCTTTATCTAAATTCTGTAAAATTAACAATTCCTCTCTTGAATTTTTCCCTACTCTTTTTGTGGTTAAGGACCTGTGCACGATGGCTCAGCCAACTTCCCACCATTCTTCACCCATTCGGCTGCCCACTCGTCCCATTGTTTGTGACTACCTTTTCTCCAATAATGTGGAATGCTATTCTCGGGCACCCCTTTGCAAAAATTACCAATTATCTAATAAATTCTGTTCAAATGTCCGTGTCATCTAAATTCCCAGCAAATTTTAATTGTATGTCATGTTATTGTAATAAGAGTCATCTGTTACCGTTTGGTCTCTCTTGTGTCACAAGTCGAGGCCCTCTATACATCATTTACAATTATGTTTATGGACCCAGTCCTGTACGCTCTATTGATGGCTTTCATTATTATTTAGTCTTAGTGAATCATTTTACAAAATTTATGTAGTTCTATCCCTTACAACTTAAGCCCCTATTTGGCACCAATTCTCATCTCATTCTCATTCTTATTTTTTTCTCTTTTTTCATTTCAACCACACGTTCTCCCAATAAAATAATCGTACACCACATATTCTCCCATTAGTCACTATTCCAATTATTCTATTCTCCGATAAATATGTGTCAAACACCCTCTAAATATGATGTTCATACTGTTTTTCCTATATTTAAGCCTAAGGTTGAAAACTACTTTAATACAAAAATTATCTCAATTTACTTTGATGGTAGGGTAGAATTCATTGCCTCAAAAACATGTGTGACAAATTTGGCATAACTCATCTTAAGACACCAAGTTATACCCCACAACATAATAGGTCTGATGAACGTTGACATCACAATATAGTTGAGATCGAGCTCACAATTCTTCTTCAGACCTCACTTCCTCCTATTTTTTGGTCACATGCCTTTCGTGTTGCTATGTATCTAATCAGTAGACTGCCTACCCTTTTGTTGAATTTCTCTTGCCCATATCAGACACTCTTCCACACCCTCCCAAATTACTCTTGTCTTCGCACTTTTGGGTGTCTTTGCTTTCCTTGGCTCAAGCCTTATGCCTCTTTCAAATTGGAACCCAAGTCCATTTCATGTATTTTTCTAGTAACGAGTGACCATAGGATGATTAATAAACCAAAAGTTCTTAACTAAAAACCCTCTACCTGATTCTCTTGAACCCACTTGTGTCTCTCAAGCCCTATCTGTGGCCTATTGGCATCAAGCCATGTCTGACAAGCTTAATTTCCTTCTCTGTAATGGCACTTGGGACCTCATTCTCCCTGATTGCATCAAAAATATTGTAGGCTGTAAATAATTTTTTTGGATTAAATGATATCCTGACGGCACTATTTCTTGGTACAAAGCCCACCTTGTTGCCAAAGGTTTCCATCAACACCCTGGCATAGACTTTCATGACATGTTTAGCCTAGTTGTAAAACTAACCATCATTCGTTTAATTATCTCCATCACGGTTGGTCCATTAAACAGCTTGACGTCAACAATGCTTTCTTCCATGGTACCTGACCGAAGAGTTGTACATGATTCAACCTCCGATTTCATTGATCCCACTCGACTTACCCACATATGTTGTCTTAAGAAGGCTCTCTATGGACTCAAACAAGTTCCTTCAGTCTCGTATAATGAACTTAAAGCATTTCTTCTACATATGGTTATACTAACTCTCAGAGTGACTATTCTCTATTCTTGTACTTCACTCATTCAATCACCATCTACTTCCTTGTCTATGTTTCTGATCTCCTAGTCACTATCAACAACTTTGTTGTTGTAGCTTCATTTGTTTTCACCTTGTCCACTCGTTTCTCAGTCAAAGATCTCGGCCTCTTCACTATTTCCTTGGTATTGATGTCTTACCCACTCCCTCTGGGATTTTTTTATCTCAGCACAAGTATATTCTTGATCTCCTTCATCGTACATACATGTTTGGTGCTAATGAGTGTCAGACTAGCAACTCTTAGTCCCTCACCCTCGTCGATGGTTCTACCCCAGTTGATGCTACACTTTATCGCTAGAATGTGGGTGTCATTCAGTATCTGTCTCTTACTCGACCTGACATCTCATTTGCTATCAATAAACTCTCTAAATTCATGCACAAACCCACTGAAAGTCATTGGATTCTTGTTAATAACATCATGTGATATCTCAAACTTACAATTTATCATGGATTGTTCCTCGAAAAACAATATGGTCTTATCCTATCTACTTTTGTTGATGCTGATTGGGCCTAAATCTAGATGATCGCAACTCTACCTCTGCCTATATTGTCTATTTCAGGAACAAACCATTATAGCTTGATCCTCCACTGAGGTTGAGTATCGTGCTCTTGCTTGTTGCTCTATTAAGGTTCTTTGGGTTCTTAACCTTCTACTTAAGCTTCGCATATCTATTCCTCAATGTCCCACCATTTTTTGTAACAATATCGGTGTAACTTATTTGGTTGTTAATCCAACTTTTCACTCAAGTATGAAGCACATCACCATTGACTATCACTTTGTCCGAAATCATGTCTCCAGTAGTACTTTTGGAGTCTTCTACATCTCTTTAAAGGATCAGCTAGTCAACATTCTTACCGAGCCATTGTCTTTGGCTCCATTCTCTAAATTGTGCTCTCCAATGGGAGCTCCGTCTTGTGAGGGCGTGTTATGTATAGAGTTGAATCACAAGAATTCAAAACGTGTTCAACATCATCTAGAAGTTTGTTGTATGATTTATGGGTTGCATTATTATTCTCATTTATCATGTATCATTGTCTTTTATATTCTCATTTATCATGCATCATTATCTCGTATATTCTCACTTATCCTGTATTATTATTTTGTATCAAGTTGTGTATTAATACAGTTGTAACTTAATAAAAATCATTAAATTCTCCCTTTATCTATCTTTTTCTCTCTTTACAGAGTGCGCATATATTATATTAGCATAACACATGTATACAAATTTAACTCGTATGCACTACAATAAAAAATAAACCAAATAAAAAATATTTTGCCTCTATTTGAAAAATATTAATAATACTCCCTTCATTCCATAAAGATATGATTGGTTTTTTTTTTCATCTATCTCAAATTATATATATATATATATATATATATGTCATTGATCTTGTTTAATGTACTTTATTATCAACAAATATAAATTAATTCTATTTAAAGCATTATTAAATGTAGGGTTATATTAGTAAAAATGTAAGAAAAATTATATTTTTAACTATATTAATTATATTTTTTTAATCTGTGTAAAAATAGAAACAAACATATCTTTATGGGATGGATGTAGTAATTTTGAGTATTGCATTTCCAATCCCGCTACACGGATAGGTCTATTGACAGAGTCTTTCCCGACTTACATGGCATGGAGATAAAAAACAAATTTGAAAAAAATATTGGAAGACCTCTCCCAACGCACCGACTCCTTCCCCCAAATCCACACCCACCACCCACACAATACATTCCACCCAAATCAAAATCTACACGGTCAAGACTTCTTTCCACGGTTCACCATCTCCAGTTGCACATCAATCTAAGGTGTCACTGCTCCTCCGACAGCATTTCCATCTACTATTCTGCCACTTGAAAATTTTGGATCTCGGTCTCACTTTACTCGAAATTTTTCCCCCACTCCTGTCAATGCTAATTTTACGCACTATATCACTACTTGCCTACAAACAATGCATTTTATAATATTCTGCAACTCTATCTAGGATGAAAAATGAAGTTGAAAATTGTTAGTTTGGTGCAAAATCATATTTTCCCCCTTTTTTCTCTCTACTTTTATGTTCTTCTTCTTGTATCTAAATTATTTTTTTCTCTTCTTCCGTCTATGAATCTATTTTCCACTCCCTTTGTTGTTCTTCTTCACGGTTAAGGTACTATAGTACCTCTTCTCTTATCTGAGTTTTTTCTCTTAATTTTCTAAATCTGATTCTCTTCTTTGTCTCTATCATTTTTGAATTTCAATTCGTCTTCTCTGAATCTGTCTCCATTTCTCGATCTATTCTTACTCTGATGATCTATATCTTTCTCTTTTATATTTGTTCATTTACTTGTAATCCCCTGCATATTAATAGAACTTATCAATCAATGAAATACAATTTACTTTTCGTTAATTATCTGAAATTTCAGTTAAACTAAGCTAGGGAAAAATTGGATTCTAATTCGGACTTTTTCTTCTCGTGGCCGGACCGGTACCTTTCGAAGATATCACGCCAAATAATCTAGGGAAAAATCGGATTCTAACTTTTTCAATTTGGGGAAAAATTTATGGTTTTGTTGTTTTTTATTTTTCCATTTCTGTGGATGCGTTATACCAAATAGTCTCTCTCTCTCTCTCTCTCTCTCTCGCTCTCTCTCTCTCTCTCGCTGTTTTTTCCCTCCAATAAATTGTCTTTACATGTAGGACAATTCAAAAGCCTATCAACAAAGTGTCATTGACCCTGTCCTACAATTTAAAAGCCTGTCAAAGTTCTTAAAAGTGCGGACGTGCACAACCAAATGAGTTCCTTGAAGATTTTACAAATTAGATGGTCAGAGTCGACTACAATATAGTAGTATGGATTACTTGTAGGTTAATTTTCTAGTGGATTTTATTTGCAAGTTTGCCCAGAGATTTTTGATTCCTTTGTGAAGAGTTTTTCAATGGATTTTCCTTTGTGATCATATTTGGTTTTATTTATTTATTTACTTCTTTGATCTAAATGTTTTTGATTGGTTTAACTGGATTAATTGCTTTAATTATCTAGAAATAATGAATAAGCTACTTGTTGCTTTTAGTTGATTTAATTTCGTATTTGGATCTAAACAACAATAATTTCCAACCAATGGTATAACTCGGTATATACTTTAGAAAATAAATATTTCAAGTGCATTATGGGTAGCTCTTATGAATTTGTTAGACACACAACAATATCATTACTTTTAAACAATAAAGTTTCAAATGACACCTTGCTAGCATTTTGGCTTTTAATAATAACCATAACAATATCACAAAACATGTGTTATTCTAGAATTCAAAAGACATAGATCTCACTCTTGCACTTCATTACAATAACAACAAAAAATATTAAGCCTCACTTTTAATACCCAATAGTTTATAAATACATTGTTTTGAACTATATTTCTGTAGCTTTTCTATTACCAATTTTTTTACTTCTAAAGGGCTTGTCCTGTGATTTGAAAAATTAAAAATACATTAGTGTAAATGGAATATAAAATGTCGATGATTCATAGTAATGCATGACAGGACCTAATATATACAAATAAATAAAAATAAAATTAATGTAGACATGAAATAATCAAATAATAGTGTATAATGAACTTTTCTTACCTTGAACATCGAATACAGAATTTGGTAAAACTAGAGGTCTTAAAGTGTAAGATGGTGAGTGTTGAAAGTAAGAAATGTGTTTTTAGAATCTTGCCATTTCATTATCTTGGAATTGTAAGGTGTATATACTTGTATGTTTTCGGCTCCTAAAACCAATAAAGTGATATAAATTCTAAAATATATAATTAAATTAATATAAAAATTGGATACTATTAAAATGGTATCAAATTTTACATGTATACTTGTACTTCTTGTGTGCCGACCTCAATAGGGCATGTAAACATCCTATTCAACTGCTTTAGACTGAAAGTAAATAAAAATTATAATAAATTTAGCATGTTTAAGTAAATTACAACTTTTTAACTGTTGATGGTAAAAGTTGAATCAACAAATCCTATCACTTATGTATAATTTTCTCCTCCTATACTCGCTAGTTTTGATGCTCAAACTTGGAGTATGCGAGAAAATATCTATTTGAGAGGAAAATATTTGAATTGCACGCTTTACTTTTAAAAAAAGGGGATATTTATAAATTGAGTAATGCTACTTCACCAGGCTTTGCTTCACAGGCTGGTTCCAGGTAATAAAAAATTGAGACACGTGCCAGCAAATGAAAAGAAATGGGAAGTGTTGAAAAGGGAAGGAAATGCACTATTGTTTATTACCTGTTTTTCTTCTCATCAATGGAATCTTGAAATCTATCTTTTTCACTGACTGATTTCATATGTGCTGCTGGACAGAAAATATAAGTCTTACAGTGAACCAACAAAATGGAAACATATGTATTTTCATTGCTAAGTCTTACGGCGAACCAACAAAAAATGGAAACAGATGTGTTTTCCCTTAATGTTAATAAACAATTACATCAAATCAAATTCTTCATGCTGCTTCAAAAATGTTTGAAGGAATACAGCTAATTGAGCATCTCCTATGCCAAATTCATGCAGCTAATTGAGCATGTCCTGTGCTAAATTCATCGGTCACAATCCTCTGCCAAATTCTTCCTGGAACTGTGGGTAATAGTAGCCTGCCACATGATCTGTTTTCCAATAGGCATATTATCATGTGCATATGAGAAATAAAATTAGCGGGAATTTTATATGTAACCATTTTATGTACATTGCGAATTGAATACCAAAGTTGACGACGGCGTAGTCAAATTCGAAGTCGGTAATTGTTGTGTCAATTCTTGACTTCCACTTCCACCCTATTTCGAAGGATGACTTAGTAAGACGTGGAACAAGTACAATAATCGAACTTAAAATACTAACCAATAAGAGTTCGGAATATGAAAATGTTGCCGGCATTGAAAATTCTTCTTCATGGATTGCAACCTGCTTATGATTAGGATCGCTTGGCAAATTAGAACGTTGTGCTTTCGATCTCTTTCCTTTGCTTGATTTCAATGCAACCTGTACGTCAGGCAAAAAATTCTGAAACTTCGTATTATAAGGCAATAATCATACAAGTGATTTAAACAAGGGAACATACCTTCACTTTGCTTGATTGCGACTCAAGTGGGCTTTTCCTTCTAAGTTTCTTAGGGGCACCTTTCGTTTTGGAGGAAATTGGATCACGTATGCTCCCACTCGCAGTACTTTCTGATGGAAATTCAGTACTATGCCATGGGATGACATTAATTCGACTACTCGACCGTGTCAACATCAGATCACTACATTGTGCTTCGATCCAATCCACTAACACACGATATTTTTCTTCATTATCGGTAGTAAGACTGACACAGATTGTCGTGTCTCACCTGCCCAGGAGTACTCACCATCCCATCGTAGTTCACTGCAACCCTGATATGTGCTCTAATAACATCTCTCATCCATCGTCTCAGTATATACCTCTCAGGTAGTACTGTGATGTCAGTGCGGATGAGTATTGCAACTGCATGCCTACAAATGATTCCCCGGAACTCGAACAAGTGGCAGCTCCAAGAAAATTCACAAGTCTCCTTCTGCAATGAAACATAAAATAATTTTTTCTTCCTTCCCTCACCAAGTACAACAATCTCATGTACCTCATATGTTGTCCCAAAACACGTGTCGAAGGCAAATATGACGTCGCAATACATTTTTCCCGTGAATTCAGCTTGAACCTTTCTAAATTTTGGGATGGTGTAGACAGATCGGAATTGCTTTTCTATTTCAAATGTCGTTGTACATGGTAACATTTGCGAAAATAATCTAAAATCTGCCTGAAACTCCTTTTCAATCTTATTCCTCAGTGCTCATTCATACTGTTCTACGAACTGTTTTAGAGATGTCTTCGAATGTACATACCCATCAAAGAACGCATTCATACTCTCACTCCTTTGAGTTGTTGACATCCTTGCCCACATACTAGTATTCAAAAAGCAAGGAACCCAACGACTTCTGTTCTCATATAGTCCTGATAACCATTCATTGTCATGCAATTCATACTCATCCATCATCACGTCCCATCCTGCTTCAAATTCTTCACCATACTGTGAATCATAAACCAATCTATGTACAGCAGCAAAAATCCCACCCTTATTAATATGGTAGCCCAACTTTTCTGGTAACTTCTTCAAAATGTGCCACAGACACCATCTATGTCTCGTATTTGGAAAAACAATTCGAATTGCATTTTACATAGCCCTGTCTTGATTGGTTATTATTCCCGCAGGAGCTTTACCATGCATGCACTTAAGCCAAGTGGTGAACAACCACACAAAAGTATATGTATCTTCATTCAACACCAAACCACAACCAAGCAACGACATGTTATATTTGTTAGTGAGGTACGTGGTGTCAAATGTGACCACATCGCAGAACTCTTTATACACTTACCTGCACCTATTGTCTGCCCAGAATACATTTTTAAGCCGCGAATCATTGTCCAAATCCATACTGAAAAAAAATCCCGAGCAATGTGCTTGCATATTTGAGAAGTAAGATTGTATCGCTGCAGCGTCTCCTTCTCCAAGTCTTAATTGTCGTACTTGTTCGATATAGTTTCGGCAATCCTTTTCGATGCAAGTCATATTTTCGTACCCACCTGCTTCAACAACTGCGAAGTTGTAGCTTTTATGCAATGGAATTCCTACCATATCATTTACTTCAAGCTTCTGTTTCACATATGCAATCAGCTCTCGATTGCATCGATACAACCTTGACTTTGTAGGACTTGTTTTATGATTATGTACGAGGATGGCCTTGTTAATTCTCTACGATCTATTATTATCTGAAGATGCTGAGATCCTGGCCTAACAATTTGTTTGAATTGTCGGTTGCAGCTTTAAAAAACAGCTTTGACTACTTCTACTTTTTCCTTCACGGCTGCAAGTGAATGTCACAAATCTCAATGCACCATCATCGCCCCTTTTTGAATTCCTTTTCCGAACTGGAAAACCTGTGCTATACGCATATCTTTTGTAGAACTCCTACATATCTTTTTCACTGCTAAAAATCATACCCACCTCAGGCACAATCAGACCATCTTCTCCTAACATTTGATCGTCCACCGTGTTCATATTCTCCATCACATTCTCATTCTCGGATTCCACCAAACAATCATCAATCACGTTATCCATAGTTTAGTCTACAGCGACACATGAAAAGGTAATAATCAGCAAATCATACCACACTCAAACATTCACAAAGTCATTCAAATAGGGATATATGGGAAGCACATAATGTGGTAAAGCCACAAATCGAGCTGCAGAGAGTTGTGAGTGGATTGAAGAATGACTGGTGCTCCATCAAACTAAATAAATGACAACTATGTTTACATTAACAATAAAAACATAAGAATTTTCTTCAACAATAAAGACATCTTCAAATGTGGCAACTGAGTTGTACCAAATTAATTATATTACATTTTAGCATACAAAATACTTTCAACTTTAGCAAATAGAGACATAGAAAGACCGATGAGGTGAAGAATGATGGATTTCATAACATCATTTAAAATTACTTTGGTTTTCCACATTTGTAAATAAACAACAAATGACTCACGTAGATATTGCCGTAGTCGGAGTCGCCGGAGTCAATGACGGATTTCCCTGACTACTTTTCCGGAGAAGATGATAGGCTTCTTCGTGGCCGATTTGTTTTTAACGTATTTGGGGAGGAAATGGCAAGGTCGGTGGGTTTTTTACTTTTATATTTTGGGGGAAAAATGTAATAAACAGTGGTGCATTTCCTTCCTTTTTCAACACTTCTCGTTTCTTTTCATTTGCTGGCACGTGTCTCAATTTTTTATTACCTGGAACCAGCCTGTGAAGCAAAGCCAGGTGAAGTAGCATTTTCCAAATAAATTTCCCTCCAACCTTCGGAGTAGTACGTTCATTTAGAGAATATGACAGATGACGAATCCATATTGTTTGCCTTATAACTGATTCTATTATGAATATCACATTTTATTCATTAGACTACGTGTATTGTATTAACAGCATGCAGCCAGCTGGATGGAGGAATGGTTTGCTAAGCTAGTGCGAACCATTTTATGTTTTTGTTATTATGCATGTTGTCAAAAGCTTTTCTTCATTACTTTATTCTTCTCTTGGTCAAATATCAGTTAATAGTCCCTGGAGTCTGATTTCTTTATTTTTAATAAATCTAGGACTTGTTGTATTTATGCGACCTTGTAAACATACTTGTATTTTTCTTTTTTGGTGGGAGCTGACTTGGATTGCATTGAAAGGACATGTCCTGATTTTTCGAGCGCTAGAGCATGCTTATTTTCAAGTTTCTAGGTTAATGCCACATAGGCATTTAATGTGAGTCTTAACTACGCTCAATCTCAACCGTGTCTATTCCCCTTCATCGCAACAAACAATGAAGTGAGGTTTTTTGTGTGTATCACTAACTAATACGCCCTCAACCACATTAAACATTCCATTTTTCTCATCAACACTAGAAACTTCAAGTATAATTTTCCAGTCAACTCTTCTATAAATTCTTGAACTTTAAAATGTATACACACTTTGAAATTGCTTTTCTATTTGAAAATGTGTTACACATGGAATGTAAGTAGTAAAAGACGGAAAATCATCATGGTTTTCCTTCTCAGCCTTGCTTTTTAAAGCATTATCATACTGTTCAACAAAATGTTTCAATGTTGTCTTTAAGTTTACATAGTCATCAAAGATTGTATTCACTCTCACTATGTTGCGTGGTTGACATACCGCCCAAAATGTGTCATTTACAAATGTAGGAACCCAAGACGCCCCTCTTTATACAAATTATCTAACCACACATTTTCACGAAGGTTGAACTTAGTAATTAATTGCTCCCACTTTTTTTTCAAATTCGTCTTTCTTCAATGATTCATAAACAACACTATGCAAGACAATTTTTATTTTTTTCATACAACTTGTAGCCTCTTAATTTGTCTAGTATCTTTTTCATTATATGTCAGAGACACCAACAATGTCGAGTTTTAGACAGCACAACCTCAACAGCTTCATGCATTGCTTTGCCTTGATATGTAATTATTGCACCCGGTGCATGTCCAAACATACATGACCACCAAGTATGAAACAACCAAATAAATGTATCAATGTAATTTCTACAATCTTTCTCCAAAAATGGGACATTACCATGACCACCAGCTTCCATTACAAATGGTTGATAATTCTTCGCTAATCCAATCCTAAGAGCTAGTAAGTTAAGTTCAAAAGAATTAGCACATATGTTAATTCCCTATTACATGAGTAAAATCATGATTTCTATGGACTCAGCCTATGATTAGGCTCTAGTGTAATAGAATTTATGTTTCACTTCCCATCTTTAAATACAGAAGCGTTAACCTTAGCCTTGCACCCCACTTTCATCAATGGGTTAGGATTGAGGTAATTTTGTTTTACAGACCTTGAATTCCTTACTTAACAACATGATAAACAAGAGTGTCAATTCTTCAAATGATTGTATTGTTCTCTTTTGAACTCCAAAGCCTTCTTAATTCCCACAGTGTTTATAACACCTAAATGTTTAGAATAGCGTTAAAAACTTAGAAAATCTAGGGAACATTTTGTATTTAGTGTTTAACATATTGCGTACGGGTAAAATGTTCATTTTAGGCCTTTGTATGTTAGTTGATCTTATTTGTATAGGGAATGTTATGAGATTAGTTGTCACACATGGTGGTACATTCTTCAACATTGAAGACGAAATGAAGTGGTTTGGAAATCGAACATCATCAATTGTTATTTGAAGTGAGTTTAGATATGAAGAGCTTATCAATAAATTGTTCGAAAAGCTTAAACTTGACAGAATGAAGTTTCAAATCCAATTGAAATTTAAAGTTCCAAACATGAATATACCCCTCGCCGATGTAGCCGATGAAGAGAATTTTCAATGGTACATTCTTGTTCACACACAAGCAGCCTTGTATGTAATTGCAGATCAATATGAGAACAAAGAGCATGAGATGAATGTCGGAGTTGACCCTTTTATCACAAATAGAAGATGCATTGTATAGGCATGACGAAGTAGGTGTGAGAACTAGAAGAGCTACCAATGATTTCTCATACGGATGTAGTCCTATGAGAAGGAAAACCATACATTGGAAATGCAACGAAGTTGGAAGATCAAAGAAAAATTGCGGAGATTCTAATCTTCTTTAGTAAAAAACAGTTACACACAAGTCTTCACCTAAAGAGTTCGACCAAGAAGTTTCATTTCAAGGTTATAAAGTTGAATCCTAGACCTCTTACTATATGCATACGCTATTATGAGCTTATAAGATAAAAAAATATTCAAAATTTTTAAGATTTGGAGGTACATACCCAGCACACATGTTTTTTAGATATTCGATGAAATACATAAATGCATGCTACGAGTGCCCTAATTGGGCAGTACATAAGGCAGCGATTGGACGATGCAAACCAATCATACGTTTTGGTTAGTATTATCAAGGATATGAAATGTGAGTTTTCCATGCATATTAGCTAAAACAAATAACAAATCTAAAGGTGTAAAGAGAAAGGACTTAAATGGCTCCATGGTTCATTTAAATAGAGTTTTCAGAAATTGCCTTCATAATGCCACTTGTTAACTAAGAGAAACTCTGGAACTGTAGCACATATTGAGCTCGACAGACATAACAGGTTCTTGTACTTTTTCTTATTATTCGAGCTTAGTATACGTGACTTTCGAGATTATACAAGGTCAGTCCTTTGTATTGACGAGAGTTATTTGAAGGGCTAGTATAAGGAAACAATATTAGTTGTTGCAGCTCAGGATGCCAACATGTAGATAATCATATTGAATGGGATATTGTCGATAGGAAAACAAATGAATCGTGGTATTGGTTCTTCACGAAATTGAAAAATGTAGTTAATGACTCAGAACGACTAGTGTTCATATCAAACAAAGAGAAATAAACATGCAATTATCAGATTGTTTCTACTTTCTCACCCTGGTGACTGCATGTGACATATCGAGAAAATTCTTATTGTAAGTTACAATAGTAACAATGTCGTTTTCTTGTTAAGCGTACAGTGCTAGCATACCACATATCAGAATTCGAGCAGTTAATGGGGGCAGATAATAACATCTTACAAATAGTTGCTTCTTATTTGGAACGTGATGGAACATCCACATGGTCACGAAATATTTTTATGATAATTGGTACAATATCATAACAAACAACAGTGTGGAGCCCCTTAATTCAATCCTCGGGCGACAATAAAGTTTTCCTATAACCTTGTTAGTTGAAAACACTAGGTCGTTGATGCAATAGTGGTTCTTTGAGAAGATAACGTTATCCACCAAATGTCAGAATGCATTGATACAAAAAAATGGAGGGAAAATTGAAAAAATATGACAGTGCGATATTGCAAGTATATCACTTGGATGAACTCATTTTGGAGGTTGTTATAGGCATACACATTTTTATCGTTGACCATATAGGTAAAACATGCTCATGTCGAGAGTTTAAGATGCAATAGGTTTCATGTGCATATGTGTCTTAAACTGCTTGTGCAAAAGAAAAAAATCCATTTATGACTTATGTTTCCCTTACTACATGACGGAGTGTTGCGAGCTGCATACAACGAAGTCATTCACCCAGTTGGCATGGAGTTTGATTGGGTTGTTCTTCATGCAATTCGTTACATCCATGTTTCGTCCCCAAATATACGTAGAACACCAGAACTACCTCATACCCAGCATAAACGGTCAAGAACTTAAAGGTCGACAAATACGAAAAAATGTGTACGATGCTGGGGTTTTGGAAACATTAGGCAAACGTATAGGAACCAAGCACCATTGACTAACATGTACACTTGGATATTGTGTGTTTTCATCTTAACACATAAATCATCATTCGAGAATAATAAAAGAATCTTAAACTGCGAAATAGACTTATGTATTCGTTACTTATCTTATCAATTCATTCATAACTTACTAGTCATTTGAAGAACAATAGAATATATGAAATAACTCGATCGACTTCAAATTATTACACAATCGAGGACTTATTTTATGACAATGACAATTCAAAATTAACGAATCTTCAAAAGTTGTAAAACTATACTAACTTAACCATTCATTTAATATAAATCATGCCAACTTCAATAAGTTCCTTAATAGAAGTGTTCACAAGACGATCTAAGAAGATATCTATGGTGAGAATAACACTACAATAATGTTAAGTAACATCTACATATCCTCAACAATGGACAAAGAAGACATGTGACTATGACCCTCGTTGTCGGAGCATACAATGATCACCTCTTCCATTACGTCGGGCACCGATCTTACATTGTCGCCCAACTCATTGATGTAAGGAATGCTGAATAGGACATGGTGTTCTTTTGACTGGACTTCAACAGGGACAACCTCATGATCGGCAATATGATCACCAACTCCAACTTCAAGTGGCTTAACTTCATCATCCAAATCGGGAAATGGAATGGGATAAAGGCTCACCCTATAGTGGCAGCTCTCCAATTGAGGAACATAGGGAACAATGACATTTCGTAACGCTTTTTATTTAACTCTTCTTTTAATCTCATTACCATTTTACCCTTCGATTTATTGGTCTTCATTTGTTCTTGACATTTCATAACGCTTTTAACATCTGAAAATTTGTTATCGTCAATTGATCCATGTTTATCTCTACTCTTAACACTTCATATGTTTAGAATGGGAATTCATTCTGAACATGAATATTCTCTACACTTCATATAGTTTTTTACATTTGAAATACAGTTCTTGAAATCTGGTACCTGTATCTCGATGCTTGACATTTCATTTGGCAGGAACGAGAGCTAGATAATGGTAAAACGTGTAATAGCATAAATACCAAAATAACAAGAAATCATATATCAAATCTCATCAGTAATAACATATCCGTACTACAACACATTTCAATAATCAAACAACCAAACATTCATACTATTTTAAGTGTACATCCAATCGCCGAACTATACCATTAACAAAAAAACATTAAGGATGGTACACCAAATGACATCGTGCAATTCCTCGAATGCAGTGAAGGAAAATTGGATAAATGCATGGTAGATCTAAAAAATCAATGGTTTCAATAGTTGGATTAGTGCATAGCATGGAATACAATCTTGAGATATTATGTGTACATGCAACAGGCTAATCTAGTGACTCAGGGTCAGTGGTTCAAGTATGGCAACATCAACTCAGTAAATAAAAGAACATAACAAAAACATCATGTTTATTGCAAACATATAACCAGATGTTCACATGAAACATACATCTAGTCAAGAGTTGCTTTATTTTGTAACAAAATAGGACCCATAATTGTCATTAGAATATTGACGAGGGAGCCAAAAAAATCCAAGTGAACCTAAAATTTTAATATCTACATGTAAATGCAATCAAATCACAAGCAAAGCTTGACCAACCTAGCTTTTTCTTAAAAACATTTTATAATATAGCTTATCAAGCCAAATTGAAGACGATGTTAAGAATTTAAAAAGTTCTACAGCCTTAAGATTTATAAAGAACATGGAGTAAGTAATTTTTCTCAACTGACCAAACAGTGTTCTCTTCCAATCATACTATTAACAAACAATATTGCAAATTATCCCTATTCTACTAGTAGCAGCCGTGTTTCTCAATAATTCCCATGAAATAAGATTATTAACAATAACATTACGACGAGCATTTCAATGATCAGAATATTTTCCCATCAAGGCAAATGAATTTGCAATGAAAAAAGCAAAATATGATCTAAGGCATAAATGGGTCCATATTCAGTCAATCATCATTTTACTCAATTTATATTCTATTTTCATTCTTGAAAAATGCCAAGAACTGAAACCACAAACACAAACAAAATAATATCCATTTGTAAAATGATCGTTTGATTTCTTGCAAGTATACGCGATCGCAAATTAAGTAATAAAGTAATAAGTAAGATATCATTCCCACAATAACTATGTTCTTAATCTAGGATCAATTAGTTCCAATTTTAATTGAATAGCAAATTTTGTTGAAGAATTTATGCTAAGTTAACTAATTAAATTAGTTATTCTATTGACCAATATATAAAGCTTTTGTAAATTTTGATGTGATATTGCTAAGACCTTAATTCTCCCTTTATTAATCCATTTCAACGCAAATCAATAATATGACAATATGCACACATTCTTGTTGATCAATGTTCCTAAATTAATTAAAATCATTTCTCGAGATCAATTAAAAATATCCTCTCACGTGGTCTTACTATATCTCCAAGAAATATGCGAAGTATAGTAGTATATCTCTATTCCCTATCGAACTTTCCAATAATTGTTATAAAACGCTATCTATCTTATTGTTTCTCTTGAAATAAGAAAAATTCACAATCAATACAATTAGTGATCAAGTAATTGAATAGACATTAGATACTAAAACAATCATCTAAGAATAAATATATATTGGGTATCAAATTATTGAATTTATTTTAAAACTTCATAATAAAGATTCATCAATATCTTAGTAATTGAAACCCTGACGTAGTATTACAAAATCACAAGAATTCATAATTATTTGGAAAAACAAAGTCCGGATTTTAGATTGACGAAGGAGAAGATGTATCTTGAAATCTTGAATCTCTTCAATTGTTTCTTGATGAATATCTACTACATCTTATTGTGTGTTCCCCGAAAACCAAGGTTTGATCTTCAATTAATTCAATTCTTCCAGTTGATTATTCTTTTCCTCAAACCTGTGATGAATGGCTTTTCTTTGATGATGTTAATTGATATTTTTTTGTAGTATAAGATGTATATGAGAGGTTCTCCTAATGTATTTTGTTGTTAGATATTTATAGGATTCAAAAATTGGTTGAAAATCACATCTAAATTGGTTTCTAAAAGAGTCTCAATCGAATAAGAAAAGTTGCACTCGTGAGTGCATGTTTTTTGTCTTTGCACAACTGTCAGTATGTTTGTCATAATTTTATCTTTCGATATCTTATTAAGGCTATTCATAGTGCACTGGTGAACTAACTCAAAGGGCTACAACTTTGCTAGAAGTAGAATTTTTCAAATTCGAATGTTTATTGTGCCAAAAATATATCTCAATCTTTGGCTAAAATTTAGAATATAACTTGAGTGATTGAAAATTAATTTGTGATAATATTTTGATTATATTTCATTCATTTTTGACTTCTAGCTACATCCAATTGACTTCTAGTAATCTTCAATTATCGTTTTGTGAATCGAATCAATTATTGAATATTTACAATTTGGTCCTCGAACTTTGAACTTCACTGTTTTTTGTTGTTTTTCACTCGTTTCTTCTTATTTTATGCCCAATCTTTGAGTTTCTCCTAGTAAACGAAATAAACACAAAATTATAATATAATTTATCAAAAGAGCAATAAAAATGTCAATATTTTAAAGTCCAAATAACTATCATAAAGCCACGTGTGACAATTTTTTAGGCTTCATATATAAGAAACCAATTGATGTTCACAAAGTATACAAATAATTCACAAGAATAATGGAAGAAATTGTGTGAAGCTAATTAAGAAAAAAAACCAATGAGAACAACAACAATAAAGAAAATAGATTAAGAGATAATCTAACCAGATAAAGATGCAACTCAGGCAAAAATCGAAAACATAACAACCAACACGCAACTACAAATAGGCGATCCACGATAGGCAACGATGATTTAGGCATTTGGAGGGAAAGCAACCGACTACAGATATTCGAAATTGATTCTAGAGAGAGAATGAAGAAATGGATAAAAGTGAGTGAGGTTTTAAATTTTTTTTTCCAACTACACGGGTTGGGTCATGTGGTTTGAGTAAGTTTTCATGGGTCTTATGGTGGATGGTTTTTATCCTTTTTATGTTAAAGTGGACCATATTTGTGACTGGTGCATTATTTTCCCTCTTATAGGGAGATGTAAGCATTTAATGTATGATTGACTAACATGTTATTTTTTCAAATTAGTACAGATAATGTGTCAAGTTATTATTTGTCAAGTATATGAATAATTTTATCTTCATTGTGGAATTTAAAATTGATAATAAAGGCATTTTGGTCTAAATTATAGTAAAATAGATATTGAACAAATTTTGGACATTTTTTTTTTTCGCAATTTCCTTTTGCTTTAAAAATATAATTTTACCACATAGAATGTTGATTGTGCGCAACCGTGTAAATTGGGGTTCAACCCCAATGGGACTAAATAGCGACGCTCAATAATTTTTTAAGAACTTTTTAGAATGAAATAATTAATAGAGTGTAGGGATCATAAAATGTGTAGATAATAAAAAGTAATAGTTTTATATATGATTGAAATTAAAGTTTAACTTTCATTGAATAGTAGAATTAACTTTTCATTTACTTAAAATATTTCCTAGACAAATACTTTATTTCATACTCTATAGAACATTCACGTACAGATATTAATTAGAATACATAATATAAATAAACATTTACATTTAAGTGAGAATAACTTAAAGTAGCGTGGGGCCGATGTTAAGACTAAATGATTCCTTAGAATACCAAATTCTATAATGAGTGTTAGTTAGTCAATTCCTCTCACAGTTAGGAAAATCTTTATATAAATGCTTATGCTTTTATTCAAATGCACGCAAGGATTGACCAAAGCAACATTTACATTATTTTTTCCAATCGCACCAATTGTTGATGTGATAAATTTATCTTTTTATTTTTATTTATGACTAATAGAAAATTGAGATCCCGAGACTCCTAGAAATTCAAAAAGGCATTTGCGAGAAATTTTCTCGATAATTTTACTTTCTAATATGAGAATAATTACGAAATAATTAATCTTTTTTAGTACAATGTCTAAAAGAACAAATTAAAACTTGCCCAAAATAGGTCGTGGATTGCGACTAAAATGATATTAGGTGGGCTTCTTATGCGTATAAGAAAGTTGAGCTAAATGGCTAGAACTAATAGGGTAAAATATTTTTTAGAACGCTTAAGAAGCAAGTATGTCAATACATTTAAAATAACACGTAATAGTAAATATTTTCGCATCTAATGATCACGAGTGGCATCTACAAAAATACGTCGTTTTATTGAATTGTTGAATCCATCTTCAATTCATATTCTAACGTTGAAAATAAATATCGACTCAAAAATAAAGGGTAACTATATATTTATTGCAAAATAGGTTTTTTCTCCAAAAAAAAAAAATAATTTTGACTAAAAATAGATATTAGAAGAAAAAATATGAAAATAAAAATTTAGGTACATTAGCCCAAGAATTTGAAATTTTTTTGATGAAATATATAGTTGAAAAGTTGATNCCAAAAAAAAAAAAAAATTTGACTAAAAATAGATATTAGAAGAAAAAATATGAAAATAAAAATTTAGGTACATTAGCCCAAGAATTTGAAATTTTTTTGATGAAATATATAGTTAAAAAGTTGATAAAAATTATGAATTTCATAAAATTGATTTGAAAAAAAAATTAAAATGAAGGCCGACATAATTTAAAAGTACAAATGAGAGCATCTAACTTGTATACATCAATTTGTGGGGAAATTTGTAATTAACACAAACCTGTGGGTCCATGTCACATGTAAAGTATAAAGTGTAAACTTTGCAATAGACCCTCACACTACAAGACACAAATTTCATGGGTCTTGCTGAATGACCCCTGAATTTTTCATTTTCTTTCTTTTTAGCCCAATTGTAAATGATTGATTTTCTCCATCTCTATTAGAAGACTCTTACGCAAGGATAATCAAAATAATCAAGAATACTATTTCTACCGAAAATGCCATTTGGGGGAGACACTTGTTTCGAATTCGACCAATTGAGATGGCTTTCTTGAACAACTTAGTCTAATTTTAGATGGAATGTGAAGTTATTAAACAAAAATTACTTTTCTCGCTTTAGTGTTTCTTTCGTCTTTTCTCCTTACTTCGCTTTGTATTTAAAGCTTTAGGTTATTATTAGAGTTGGACAAAATTTTAATTTACTAGTTAAAAAGATTAAAAATTTGAAAATTTGATTCATTACATGCTAGTTTCAATTTATTTATTTATTTTTAAACAAAGCTAAGATATATCTTTAACTAAAGCATATTGTCTTTCAAAAAGGTTAATAGATCCTATGATAAATTCAATTCTTTCATTTAGCAAATCTAAGAATCTTTGATCGGACTTGAACTAGACGCCTGAGTCAAGAAGGAGAAGAACTGCAGCCATGGCCGGGTGTGTGCTCGCCCTGCCATCCAACCTAGAATCCAATCTATTTCTTTATACCAATTGGTGGTTGATAGCTAAGTTAGCTTAGTCTATGAATCATCTTTTCATATGCTTGCAATTCTACAACTAATACATAAATCAAGGGCAGTAATTAAATCATCTTGATTTGATTGGTTGAAAAAGGTTTAGCAAGAAGAAATAGGTCAACTCATTCTTCGAGCTGACTAAAAGTTTGCCAATGATATTGTATAAGTGCGAGATCTTGAATTTTATGTGTATTATGGTAAAGATTCTGCTTATTTCTACTCCCACGATGTGCCTAGATATAATGCACAATCTAACAACTTTGAATGGGAATTATTAATAAACCTTAATTAAATCAAATTTGTTGACAAATTTAGTAGTTAGGCATTTCATTAAAGAATTGTAAAGGTTCCACGAACGATGGAATTAGGAGAATTGGGCAAAGTTCGTAAATATGTATATTTTGCAGGATAAGACTTACAATTTAATACCCACCCAATAAAACAAAAAGGTGGTCTGATCGCCTGCGACACACGCAATGCACCACTTCAACTCACCACTTATAAAATCTCATTCTTCAAGCCAAGTCTGTTGATACAGTCACACTATACCACGCCCCAACCCATGCCCCCTTCTCTATAAGTTCTGTTCCATTTCATAATTCAGGAATTTTCACGATATTCTTGGAGAAAATTAATGATCTTATCGTGTTGTAATTTGTGTTTCTTTTGCTTTATTTTATGATGATTTGAGAGAATTTCAGGCAAATTCAGTTCATTTTAGTTTCGAACACTTGACCTCTGTTTAGATCTGGTGTTGTTATCGCCAGATTATATACAAAAGAGTAAAAAAAGAGATTATAGTGACTGGATGGAAAAATCATACAGTATCCTCAATGAAAATGAGAGCTTGAGACCTCGAGTGCGAGGAGTATTTAGAGAGGAACTGACTTCGTATTTCCACTTCTTTTGATTTTTTGAGTTTTATTCAGTCCTGAATAATTAAATGTGCTGGTTGGAAAATTTTGTGAAATACTGAAGCCCTTAATCGTCCAAATGTTTTCTGTACAATTTGAGTGAAGCAGAGTAAATGAAGAGGAGGTCGATTTCGCAGAAATTTCACCAGAGATGGAAGACGAAGCTTTTTGTTGTGATTTTACTTGTATTTTGTTTTGCGACTCTGGTGTTAATGGAATCGCTATACAGCAGGATCAAGGTTTTAGCGTTAATTTCTCCGCCTTTGGTTCAGAAGCCGAAAATGGCGTTTCTATTTATAGCACGAAATAGACTTCCACTTGACATGGTTTGGGACGCATTCTTCCAGGTAATTAGCCTTTTTTATTTGTTTGTATTTAATTTCTTATATCTATCTTTAGTAATCAATTAATTATATCTTCATAATAGTGACGCAATAAACAAAATCAGTTTCCCCCTTTGGAATTTATTAACTGTATAGAGTACAAAGAGCAGGTGATGTTAAATGCTGTTCTGGAAATATGTTCTCTCTTTGTTGCAGCGCCATAGTTGGCATCCCTTTTGAGGAATATTTTTGTATAGTGTTGATTTGGCTACGGTAGCATTAATAGATCAGGGACAGTAAGTGTTTAGATGGAAATATTGATATAATTGATGATGTTAATCCATAAATTGCAAACTCATTAATGACATTGGAAAGGAATGGAATGTAGATTACTTTTGAGTTATTTGTAGTACTCATGTTGGGACGCAATAGATTATTTCGACTTAAGGTAAATGTGTTCTGAAAAACTTGTGATAAGACTAATTAGAGTAAACAGAGTGTAATCAACAAGAAGTGTATTACACGCTGGTTAACTTGAATGAAAAATTGTAATGAAACCATAGTCAAGTGACTTTGCTGAACAGATTATTTTCTAGCTAGTGCCTTAATATGTTAAGTGCTATGATGTACAATATAATTGAACGGATATACCGATAAGATAATAATATTCCTACAAATAAAACAAAGCCGAGATAGATATGTCAATGAGATTGACAGAGATAATAGAGATTGACAAATATCACGAAGATTGACGAAAATTATGACTTAACATGAAGATTGACGAAAATTATAACTTAACTTAATTATGTATATAGTTGTATTTACCTTATTTAGGTTGATTACATCTACCATATTTAGATTGATACCATAATTAT
Source organism: Fraxinus cuspidata (assembly GCA_903798385.1). Classification (NCBI taxonomy): domain Eukaryota; kingdom Viridiplantae; phylum Streptophyta; class Magnoliopsida; order Lamiales; family Oleaceae; genus Fraxinus; species Fraxinus cuspidata. The sequence continues at coordinate 19,301 of CAIGRP010099864.1, read as the reverse complement.
ATAAGGTATACTCTTCCTATATAATGCAAAGAATCCCCCAAGAGAACATGATTCAGTCAAAAGTTTGTCATAGACTTTATACTGAATCTTCGGTTTCCTTTAGGCATAACTCAGCGTCTTAGGTGTTGGTTTCTTGTGGTATTCCACGGTTAACAAATTTTTTGTCCACATGTGACTCTTATAGTGGTCGACGATTGATATATTTTTTGTCAACGTGTGACTCTTCAGTACATTGAGAACGGGATCCAAATTGTAGGACACGAGTTTCTTTATCTCTAATCTCTACGTTATTATTTTGACTTCTAAAGAGAGAAGAATTGGGTGGGGACTAACCGTCGCCCTCATAATATTGTAGTTGGGCCTTTTGAGTTCTTTTACACACCATTTAACAAATTAATATTTCTTAATCATCCACGTCGATTTGATGGGGATGTTAATGAGATAGATAGAGATAATGAAGATTGGCGAAAATTATGACTTAACATAATTATGCATATAATTGTATTTATTATATTTAGGTTGATTACATGTATCATATTTAGATTGATACCATATTTGTATAAGGTAATATTCTTCCTATATAATGCAAGGAATCCCTTAAGGGAAGACGATTCAATCAAAAGTTTGTCAAGAAAGGCACAATATATAGTAATAGTAATACGTCCTCAAATGACTTGCATCAACTCTCAGAGGTCCTCTTATTTCAGTTGGGATCAACCCAACTTTCAAGAGTAGCAGCGTTAGTAGTAACAGCTACAAGTTTTACAAAGTAAAATTGACATAAACCAATTAGGTTTTGTCACACATAGAACAAACCATAAGTAGTCTCGTTAAAGAACCTCTGTATTTCTTAGATTTACTGTATGGCAGCTCAATAAAATTTGTAAAAAAGCTTAACATCTTATTTACAGATAACACCCGAAACAGTTTGTAATAATGTAATTAGTAAGCCTCAAGTGAACAATCTCATTCAACTCATGGGAATGGGATGTGAGAGTTGTAATCAAGAAGCTTGAAAAGATCAAGGGACTTCTTTAAGTGATTATCTTAATTTTTCTTTTAATTCAAATAGGAGAAATGATTCGCGTAGAGATGATTTTTTCTGTAAGGCAGCAGAAATTTTGTTGAGTTGAAGTTCAAATGCTGCTTAGGACCCTTCACATGCTTATATCAAGAAATTTGGTAAAAAGCTTCGCTTTATCACCTTTTCATTAATTTCAACAAAACAACCCGAAATGGTAATATATTGGTGAAAAACAAATATCATTTCATCACTTGAGTTCTAACGAAGGTTCCAGGTTTAAGGAATTATGTTCTAGGCATCAGTAATGTATACTACATAGTCGAATATATGATGAGTCGGTTGAGTTGTTAAGGATGGATGTTTGAATAGACAGCTTCAGTAATTGACATGACAGCCATTTATGTTGTTTTGCAGGGTGATAAAGAGAATAGGTTTTCAATCTTTGTTCACTCAAGACCTGGTTTTCTGCTCAGCAAGGCAACAACAAGATCAAGTTATTTTTTGAGTCGCCAGATTAATGATAGTGTGCAGGTTTACTTTTTTTGAAGTATATGAGCTTCAACTTAAATTATATAGCAATTTGCATGAAATGCTAAAATGATTTATGTACTAAAACTTCTTTGATGATTTTTTTCATCTCTTATATATTATTAACTCAGTTTGACAAGAAGGTATCTATGATGAATGCAAAATGTGATTGCTGGGAGTGGGGCTATCAGTTTCATGTTGGCTAACTTTATATTTGAACTTTGGTGTTAACTCATTGAGCTTTCATGTCATATTTAGCAAGTGATAGTTTCTTTCCAGGTAGACTGGGGAGAAGCAAGTATGATCCAGGCAGAACGAATGTTGCTTGAAAAAGCATTGATGGATCCATTTAATGAGCGGTTTATTTTTCTTTCAGACAGGTGATTTCAAATTATTAAAATTTTGAGTAGATATTTTGAGAGTAAAGGCCAACAAGTGGAGGTGGCACCCGTTGTGGATAAATTAAGTGAATAACGACTTAGGTGGTTGGGACATGTTTGTGTAGAATTGTAGTAGCTCTGCTCGTTTTCATAATAATGACGTGATCTCACTAGAAGAGGAGGGGTAGACCAAACCTAACATGGCCTTTTGTGGTTGTTGATCTAATAATGAACAACATAGTGGCAAAAACGGATTCACGTAGTTGACACCAAATTTATGGGGAAATGGAAATGGCTTAGTTTGTGTTATTGTAAAGAGTATTGAGGAAATTTTTTTGTTGTTTTCAGTTGCCTGCAAATCACATAACTAACATTGTCTGCTGGTTAATCTTGTTTCAGCTGCATACCTTTATACAACTTCAGCTACACATACGATTACATAATGTCTGCCTCAACTAGTTTTGTGGACAGGTTAGCACCACTGCATTTTTTTCTTACTTTCCAGAAGTAAATACATCTGTATCAATGACAAGATTGCAGTAATCACAAAATATTTCTGAATATATATTTTTTTCTCTATTTTACTTTTAGGCATATCATTTTCATACAAAAACTTACACAAACAGGCATTGTAAGATATATGGGTCAAGAATGATTTTAAGACTTTGCTTGTACTCTAATTGGTAACAGTTTTGCTGACACGAAAGAAGGTCGTTACAATCCAAAAATGCATCCGGTGATTCCAGTTGAGAACTGGAGGAAAGGATCTCAGGTAACGTCATTTCTTAGCATTTTTGCTTCCTGAAGATAAATAATTTCAGAAACTCGGTGATAAAAGAGAACCTGAAGTGTTTTCTGCATTTTGCAGTGGGTCGTTCTGACAAGAAAGCATGCAGATATAGTAGTGAAAGATGACACTGTGTTCCCTATGTTTCAGACCCATTGCAAGGCAAGTCTTTTAATCATTTTGTTGAACAGTGTTTGAGTTGTTGCAAGATAACTGTTTCTGCAATGAGCCGTTCGATGGGTACTTCCCTATGATGTAATTTCGTTAGGAAGATTAGGAACAATAAATTCAACTACAAAATTTTAAGTTTCGACTTGTTCTTTACACCTCCTTAATGCAAGCTATTTTGTGCCGGTTTACAAGTTAGGGGAACTATTGTGTCGCTATTAGGGGCTTATGAATCTAAATACAAGTATAGAGGTTTGTGACGTCTAGTTCTCAATTAGCCAGACTTCCTCGTGATCACAAGATGCTATGCATTAAGACATTTGTTTCTTTAATGAATGTGGTTTTGATCTATAGGTTGCGCACTTTGCCTTGGTATGTACAATATATGTGTTTATATTTCTTACTGTATATTTCCTTCTGTTTTTTTTTTTTTAATAATTTTCTCACTCGTTCACTTTTCCTAACAGCGGAAGTCTTTACCTGAATTTTGGCGAGATCGACATGTTGTAAGTGTCTCTATTGTTTATTTCCTTTGTTTTCAAGCATCTTGTATCAGCTTACTGTATTTACACCTAAAGTAATAGTTGACTTACTATATATATGGATCATCGTTTTTGCCCGATCTAATGCAAATCATTAGTTGTTAAGATTGACTTCTGAGTACGAGGATTTTACTCTTTCTATTGATAATTGCCCCATGCAGCCTTCTGATAATTCTAAGGAGCACAACTGTATACCAGATGAACATTATGTTCAAACCTTGCTTGCGGTAAGATGTTCTTTCTTCTCCTTTCCAGGATGAAACTTGGGGGAATAGGTAGTCCTTGTGAAAAATGACTTCAAAGTTGTAGACTATGTTTCCATAATAATATTTTCTGTTTCCTCTGATTCTCTTAGCCTTCGCGTTTCAGCACAAAGGTCTTGAACAAGAAGTTACAAGGAGGACGTTGACTCATACAGCTTGGGATCTTTCCTTTTCCAGAGAACGTGAAAGACGAGGATGGCATCCTCTAACTTACAAGTTAGTCGATGCTACTTCTTCACTTGTACAATCCATCAAGGTATGGTATATTTTTCACTGGTTTTATGCAAATGTTCCAATACATTTTATGGTGAAATTAGTCGAGCATAAGCATTCTGCTCAGCCTCTGAATGAACTGTAATTTAGTATGCATATTGAGACGCTTGTGGAATTATTTACATTATTTTAAGGAAAATATAAATGAAAACCCTGTGATATCATCTAAATGTCATAAGAAATGCTCTTTTGGCAGTAGTAAGAAAAATCAGCTAAAATCTTATACATTGAACTGTCTAATACTGAACGAGCACATAAAAGCGCGCATTTAAGCGAAACTGCTATTTATCACTCTCAAGATCTCATTTTCAAGATAACTAGGATATCTCGGAAATTGAAGGGAGATAATATTTATTACCTCTATATATCCTCTCTTTACGCAGGGTATAGATAATGTTTATTATGAGACTGAATACAGAAGAGAATGGTGCACTAGCAAGGGGAAACCCTCCACATGCTTTCTTTTCGCAAGGAAGTTCACGAGGCCTGCTGCTCTACGACTTTTTAATATGGTCAGTGTGATACTCTGTTCCTCTTTCAATGTCATATTAATACAATTCAAAGGGAGCATACGAACTTATGGATAACATTGCATTTTTATGAGCGCAGTCTGCTTTGGGAGTTTCCGTTTCAGCAACAAGCTAAAGCTGACATATATCGGTGCTGTTAATAGCCGTTGTAAGTTCAGTTTCAGGTAGAAGACTGCTTAGGATTAACCAACCTGTCATGGATGTAAGAGAGTTGTAAAGAAGGGGAGAAGAATTATTTAATGTAGAGTAGTGTATATCATATTATTGTTGTTGTACGTTGGATAAATTGGTGCATGAATTATATTTCATTTAACCAAAAATATATGTCTGCAAAGACTAGAGTAACGACTACTCATAATAATGGCAAACACTGCTTATTCAAACATAGAAAATGCTGAAATCGAAGGAGATAAAATGAAGCGAGGTATGCGAATGAAAATCTCCTTAAAAAGGATTTCCCCCTGTGTTAACATGATCAAATAGATGTTTGTCTTTTAAAATAAAACGCTTCTTCTAAAATTAAATATAGCAAACTATTAATGTTGTCGTGCAAACCAACATTTAGACTATTCTATTCTAGAATGGAAGATATGAAATGATAAATATCAAACATGAAATTCGAAATTATTTTGACAGAATTTACAGATAAAAAATTAGAAACCAAATATTAGGAATTGATTTTGAATGAAGAAAATGGAATTGTGAGCATCCTATTTATAGATTTTCATGTGTTTGTTTCTAACTTTCGTATCTTTTGACAAAATTAATTTCAATCATTAGATCACACATTTTTATTATTAATGGTCTAAATTGCACCTTTATCAAAGGCCGTGGCGGTTCATTATACACCTTTTGTACTTAAAAATAAACCGAGAAATATATTTCTGGAGAATCCTGTACTAATGTATATAACCTCGAAAAGTTAATTAGCAGTTTAGCACAAATGAGAAACTATTTCAATTTACTAATGGAATACTCTTTCCAGACAAACGAGACTGACAGAATTCTTATGATATACACATAACGATGGAAAGTTCACCCAATTTCTAACACTTCAGATAATGAATCGACAAGAAAAAACTGTTGGGCAGTTTATTAAAGTTGGGGGGACACCGCTTCGTTAATGTTCATAAATTTTGATGTTGGAAACAAAAGTAAGAATTCATCCAACAATGAAAGAAGCCTTTTCTCAAAAGTGCAGTGATATAAAATGGTTGCAAAATTGAAGGCAAGATTAAGAAAGTAAAGTCAATACAACCTACGCGCAAATAATTAAAAAAAAAAAAAAACAATAATTGCAAGCAACCAAAATCGATTATGTTTATGATATTTATTGCATACATATTAGAATTAAATTGTTTTAACATAATCAATTGATTATGCACAACAACAAAGTAAATTCCGTCTTAAAATTGTTGAGTACATTGGTGTATGAATTATATTCCGTTAACCAAAAATACATATTTGCAAATACTAGTGTAATGACTTAATGAATCATAGTACATGCATAATAATGACAAATCACTACTTACATAAACATAGAAAATACAGAAATCGAAATAGATAAAATGAAGCGAGATATGCAAATCTCCTTAAGAAGTATTTCAACCCCTGCACTGGTGCTAACAGGACAATGGATATTCGTCTCCCAAGATACAACGTTTCTTCTAAAATTAATATAACACACTATTAATTTTGCCTGGCAAACCAACGCTTGACTGTATTATTTTAGAATGGACGATTTCCTTAAGAAGGATTTTACCCCTTGCACTGGTGCTATCATGATCAATGGATATTCGTCTCCCAAGATACAACGCTTCTTCTAAAATTAATATAGCGCACTATTGATTTTGTCTGGCAAACCAACACTTTAATGTACTATTTTATAATGGAAGATATCGAATAGTAAATATCGAAAATGAAACTCAAAAATAATATGGAAATTATTTTGACAGAATTTAGAAAAAGAAAGAATTATAAATCAATTATTAGGAATTGATTTGGAGTGAAGAAAATGGAATTAGGAGGGTCATATTTATAAATTTTTATTTATCTTTTCGTAATGGTCGCATTTTTTAGCAAAACTAATTCCAATCATTAGATCATCCCTTTTTAAGATTGATGATTTAATTTGCACATTTATCAAATGTCATGACTCTTCATTATACACATTTTGCACTTGAAAAATCATGCCCAATCGACGACCCTATTGGAGACTTTTCCAATTTACACAATTAAATCCTAATATTACCCTAAAATTCCAACATCGTGTCATAAAGGTGATTGTATTGATATATTGTACTACTTCATTAGTTGGAAATGAAAATCCACATCTTTCGGCAGTCAATTAAGGTATGAGATTATAACTAGTTATTCTCATTCGAAATTCAGATCTTTTTTCTTTCCTTGCTATTACAAATAGAGTGCGAGACGAGAAAGACAATTACTAGATTTTCATTGCATATATGTATGTACATATGTACTTCATAGAATTTTCATCATTAATAATTATGGCTTCAGTTGTACGGATGGCAAAATGTTCTACACTATCCATCCAATTACCATCCCTACTCAATTGGGCAGGGAGGCAGATTGAACTGTAGTGTTGGTGGAGGGATCGCACTTGGGGTAGTGCCAGGACAAGGTTGGCTTGTGGTTTTTTAATGGCTAAGTATATATAATTGTTAAGTCTATATTTGTAATTGACAATTTCATAAGTCATAATCATGTTTTTAGTTGATTTGTATTAGGAATTAGTTGAATCATAATCAAAAAAATATGATTTGTTGAGTCCAAGTAAAAGTCAAAATAGTTTGGAGTTGATAGAGTCTTAAAATAAGTCCAAGATATACAAAAAGAATCAAAATTCGAACTTCAAGAAATTGAATGAAGAAAAAACTCTTTGACCCTAGCCTATCGCCCAGCTATGGCTCAAGCTGTAAAAGCAATGAACTCGCCGCCTGCCTAGCACTAAACTTGCTGCTCGGCTAGCGCTCGAGCGGTATGTCACATTCGAAAAATCCATGTTTACGTAAAACACTAATTTTCAATTCATTTTCATGCCAAGCACTATACACATATATTCAACCCATGAACGTTCCAAAGTATGTTGAATCATTCTTTCATCATATAAAACACATTATTGAAAATCAAACAACGAATTCAAAGTTCTCTTGATTCAACCTTTTTTTGTTGATTCATAAATTCATCCAACACATAGTTTGTTAATTGATCCATTACATTTTATATTCAATCGAAGATCAAAACACAGAAAGATCTAACAATCAAACACCAAACCATGACAACCCTAATAACGAATGTTTATATAAATGTGGATAAATTAGCTAAAGTACCACATGAATCAAAATTCAATTAAAAAAATTAAATCTATGATTAAAATCACGCAGCAGTAGTTATCATTTAGGCGAGGAAGTATAGCCTGGGAATTTGCAATCTTTATAAAATGTTGCAACAATAATCAGTAATCACTGCATCAATATTTTTCAACTTGCAAATTCATTGTATAAATAAAAATTTACAATATTTCTTATTATCTAATTAATATTTTCGAGAACCATGTTACCCACAAAATTTTCTTGGGTAAAGTCAAAATCACGACTCAGTCATTCAATTGTGTTGCAAATAAAACAATAAAAAACTTTTACAACAATTTAGAGGAACAAAACCAAAAAAATTCTACGAAATTAACATAAATTCTGCTAAGAACCTAAATTGTTTTTGATCAAAAATAAGCAAGATCAAATAGATTACATGGAATTCTACATTTCGAAATTGAGAAACAATTATGTATAATTTCAATTCAAAAGTAGTTATGTCTTATTCTAGATACACAGAATAATCATAAATTAATCATTGCAAATTCATGCCTGAATTGAAGAAATAAGAGAAAACCTTAAGAGTGAAAGAAAATAAGACGTTCTCGTATCTTGGGCTCTGAAATCTTCACAAATCTTAGAATATATGAGCTGTTTTTTTTTTTTTTTTTAAGATTTACTATTTATACTTTTCACTAATAAGCCCATGCTTGGTACACATTTTCTCAAAATTCATTTTCAATCACACATTCTTCAATAAAATAATAATTTCCTTCACATCAATAACTTTTCCTTACTTTTTAAACACACATTTCCTATCATATCACTATTTAAAATATATTCTTTTCCCAATAATATCCATCAAACTCACCCTGAATCTCCAATATCTTAACATGTAAAGAACTCTTTAAAAGTCACTGTTTATTTGAATACCCCATAAGTAATAGAGACTTCTAAAAAATTTTAATTGAATACTTCGAGATTTTTAGAGACTTTTAAAAAGTTCCCAATTGAATACATATATATTAATTGAATACATCGTGATTTCTAGAGACTTTCTAAAAATTTATAAAAGTCTCGATTAAATACACTTAAGGTCCGTTTGATTGCAAATGTAGGAATTTGGTGGAAAGAAAATGAATTTCAGAGAATTGAATTGCCAAAAAATTGTTTTACTAGGATTTGTAATTAATTGCGTTTGATTGGTATAATTTTTCGTGGAAAATGTTGAAAGTTTGGTGTCCGTTTGGCTTCGTTTTTTTATGAAAATTGTCCATTTAAGTGATAATTTTTCCTACAATTGGATCTAGAATTTGTTCCAATTGCCAAAAAAAAATTTTTTTGAAAAATAAATTACCATACCGAATATCATTCTTTTGACTTTGTTTTGTATGAAAATTGTCAATAAAAGTGATAAATTTTTTTACCATTGTTTCTATAATNTTTGTTCCAATTGCCAAAAAAAAATTTTTTTGAAAAATAAATTACCATACCGAATATCATTCGTTTGACTTTGTTTTGCATGAAAATTGTCAATAAAAGTGATAAATTTTTTTACCGTTGTGTCTAAAATTTTTTTCCAATTGCCAAAAAAAAAAGCCAACCAACCAATCTAAAAAATATTTTCCAACCAAAATATCAACAAAATGTTTTCCTCCAAAATGTGGAAATTTTGAAAAGTTGGAAAATATTTCCCCAAGAAAATTTAGCCTATCAAACACTGCAAAAGTTGGAAAATGCCATTTTCCATGGAAAATCCGCCCAATCAAACAAGGCCTTAGGGTGTGTTTGATTGCATGGAAAATATCAGTTTTTCTCTCAAATCATATCCCAAACATTTACCTTTTAGCTTTGGATGAAAGGCATTGCTTAGAAGGTTTTTTATGTGTTACTATTTTGTCGTTAAAGGGTGTATAATATCATTCATAAAACTGAATGAACATAAAACAAAGCACTTGCACATGAAAATGGAGAAAAAATATTATCACAGTTGATTGAATGAACACCGCCAAAAACCCCTAACCTTTGTTAAATGTCAAATCGAATCTTCTTGGTGATTAATGGACCATTACCAAGGTTCGTACTCGTTGAAAGAATTAAAGCATAGAGAAAAGTGATGGGGTCACAAGATTTGGGGATCCGATCTTTTATAAGGGAGCAAAATCGTGGGAAAAATCAAGGAAAATCAACACCAACCATTCGTTAGAGACAATACAACATAACAAATCAATTGTAGAGAAGAACTGAAGAAATTTCTCTGTGATTTTGTTAGGGTTATTGTTCTAGAAAAGGGGATCTAGAACTTTCGAAGATGAGAGACGATAAAGAGAGGTAAATGAAGCACGTGACATGAAAATGGAGAAAAAATATTACCACGCTGTCGATTGAATGAACAACACTGAGAATCCTAACATTTGTCGAACGTCAAATTGAATCTTCTTGGTGATAATGGACCATTGCCAAGATTTATGTTCTGATCTTTTGAAAGAATTAAAGTGTTGAGAAAAGTGACGGGATACGGAGATTTGGGATCCGATCTTTGTAAGAGGGAGCAAAATCGTAGGGAAAATGAAGGAAAATAAACTCAAACCGTTCGGCAGAGACAATACAACAAAACAAATCAATTGTAGAGAATAAGAACCCATGAAATTTCCATATGATTTTGTTAGGATTATTGTTCTGGAAAAGGAAATTTGGAACTTTCCAAGATGATAGATAATAAAGAAAGAGAAACGAAGAAGTAGAAATGTCCACACGGATAGAGAGAAAATAAAAGACGTTAAATTGGAAATTAAAGATACGAGGTCAGCTAAGGGATTTAAAAACAGGAGTTGAGACTTGGTGTCCAATTTCCTCTCTATCCAGTTAATTATTGATACATCATTTTGCGTGAGAGAAGACAGTATTTAACAATGTTAAATAGTTATTATAATGAGAAATTTAAAGTGACATGTTAATATAAAATGAAGTGTCAATAATAATTGGGTTAACAACATATCTCAAATCTAAAAACAGGGGACTTGACCATATTTGACAGAAAAAAAATATTATTTTCATATATATATATATATATATATATATATATATAGGGTAATTAGAACATAACGTCTCCACCTTTCATTGTTATTGTGGAAAACGTGCATACTTCTAATTTTTTGGCATTTTCATTCTTATTTTTACATTTCATTGCGCANTGGAGAAACTAGGTGACTTAATGTTTTTATTTGGGTAATTAGCACATAATGTTCCCATATTTCATTATTATTGTGAAAAATGTCCATACCTTTCATTTTTTGACATTTTCACCCTTATTTTCACATTTCATTGCGCAAAATGTCATTTTCATCTATTTTCTCAATTAAAAATTATGAAATGACCAATATACCCTTCTCTTTAAATAAAACAAAAAGAAAAAGAAAAAAACTAATTGCAATCACAGTTCCAATTTTTTTTAAAAACTCCAAATAAGTCACAGATAAATTATTAAATGGGTAATTAGCACATAATGTCCATACATTTCCCTATTATTGCAAAAAACGTCAATACCTTTTATTTTTTATTTTTTTTGTCATTTCACCATTAATTACATATTTAATTGCACAAACCATTATTTCTATCTATTTTCATCTAATTTCTTAATAAAAAGCTATGAAATGATGAATATACCCTTCTATTTAAATAAAATTTAAAGACTTAATTGTTTAAAAGTGCAAACAAATCCACAATAATTTTTTTTAAAAATCATTTTTTTTTAAAAAAAAGTGCAGACGAGTCCCGATTAAATTTATTTAAAAATTAAAAAGTGCAAACGAGTCTCAAATAAATTATTAAAAAATTAAAAATTAAAAAATATATATATTTATTTAAATATGATAGTATATTCGTCATTTCACAACTTTTTATTGAGAAATTGGATGAAAATGGATAGAAATAATGGTTTGTGTAGTTAATTATGTAATTAATGGTGAAATGACAAAAAAATAAAAGGTATGTATGTTTTTTGCAATAATAGGGAAATGTAGGGACATTATGTACTAATTACCCATTTAATAATTTATCTGTGACTTATTTGGACTTTTTTTTTAAAAAAAATAAGACTGTGATTGCAATTAATTTTTTTTCTTTTTCTTTTTATTTTATTTAAAGAGGAGTGTATATTGGTCATTTCATAAGTTTAAATTATGAAAATATGTGAAAATGACATTTTGCGCAATGAAATGTGAAAATAGGGGTGAAAATGCCAAAAAATGAAAGGTATTGACGTTTTTCACAATAACAATGAAATGTGGAGACGTTATGTACTAATTACCTTATATCAATGGCACAAACTTGAAATTGACCAACAAAAATTTAAATCCCAGACTTACATGTTCTTCTTCCGTTTAATCTAACTTAAAATTGAAGATTTAGATTCTTGGGAGATCCACAATAACAATGAAAGGTGTGGACGTTATGTGCTAATTACCCTATATCAATGGCACAAAGTTGAAATTGACCAACAAAAATTTAAATCCCAGACTTACAAGTTCTTCTTCCATTTAATCTAACTTGAAATTGAAGATTTAGATTCTTGGGAGAGGATCTCTAGAGAAATGGCTACACCGTAGGGTTTTCACTTCTCAATTTAGCAAAAGACTATTGAAATCTTTTGGGTTATCTAGTTTATATTAAAATGTGTGCACCGTCCGGTTCACTTAAAATTGGTTCAGGGGTTTAAAAAATCGAACGATTCGAGCGGGTTAATAATGAGTTAATTCCAAATCGAAACAATTGATTCACTCATATTTGACCAAGCAGAGGTTCACCAATTTCCGAATCGAACCGGCCAATCCGATCCGAGTTTAATAACATGGGAATAAACCGTGCAAAAAGGGTCTCCTCTTTCATTCTTTTTATTATTGTAGGGATGTAAAATGTTTTTCGGAAATTTATTGATTGGAGAAAAAAAAAATAAATAAAAAAATAAAAAAAGGAAAAAACCTCTGAAACCCTAAACATATAAACCCTATTTACAACAGTGGCATTTTTAATTTCTCGAATTGTATAGCGATAATAGTTTTGTGATTCCCCACCTGGAATCTTAACTCAGTGTTCATTTTTTTTTTTGTTTTGCTCTCAAGAATTTATCTTGGATTGAGATGACTTCACTTTCAGAACTCAACGACGATATAGTTCGCAGCATGTCAATCGGAGCCGTCTTCTCGGATTTTGTAGTAATCTGCTTTCGACGTTTTTTTCCCTCCCTGAATTTACATTTCCATTATGCTAAAGTTGTGATTATTCACTTTAAATCTTTGTATTAATTGGAAAATTCCTTTTGCTGCAAACTGGGAATGTGTGTATTATCTGTATGCACATATATATATGTAATTTGGTAGAATGCTGTTCTGATGAATTTTATTTTTACGTGATGTTAAATTGAAGTACACTGGATCATCAGGATTTGAGACATTGGTTTAACTCCAGAATATATGCATGTCTTGTTCAGGGTGGAAAAATAAATTCCATTGATTTTCATAGGACGGCTGATTTATTAGTAACAGCTAGTGACGACGATTCAGTGCGACTTTATGACATTATGAGTGCCAAGTAAGACCTTAACACGCTATAAGTACTCTGCAACCTCGTCGAAACCCACGTCTTCTTTTCCTCGAGGATTGTACCTTTAACGATTTTTTATAAAACTCAGGTTGCTAAAAACAACTTATCACAAGAAGCATGGAGCTGATAGGATATGCTTTACTCACCACCAGAGTTCTGTTATTTGCTCTTCAAGGCACAATTTGGATTCCAATGGAGGTTATTGCCTTTAGCCTTAAATTTATAATTTTTGAAACTACGAAATCCAGTTTCTGACATTTTTCTCTTCGCTTTCTGTTTTTGTTGCAGAAATATTGCGGTATCTATCTATGTATGACAATAGGTGCCTTCGTTACTTTAAGGGTCACAAAGAGAGGTGAGTTCTCATGCCTTACTCGGTTTCTCTTCCATTGAGTGATGATATTAGGAGAGCAAGATTGCTCCGATAAGGAATTCTACCTTGCATTAATTACTAAGGTTAATCTGGAAATGTTTATTTGGACACATTCGTAATGCAGGGAATCCATGCATGTATTTTTTGGACGCATTCATAGTGCAGGGAATCCATTCATGTATTTTCATCCCATGCATTTTGAAGAAAAAAGAGGTTATATTCTTTGAGTTGGTTGAAAATATATTATGTACTTGTCTCACAAAGTCTTAAGAAGTTTGTTTTCTTTTGCTACTGGCTCTAGCAATTATTGCTTTCGATAGCACTCGGGCAGTACAATTTTCAATCAAATTTTGACAGCAAGTTTTAGGTAGATCATTTACTGTCTCCCTGAGAAAATCTTTCTATCTTGTTGCATTCTCATGTTGATTATGTCTTGAATTTTCACACTTACAGAATTAATGTGATCACTAGTAAAATTGGACCCTAAAACTACATCTGGTGCATGTCCTTCTCTGTTGAATGAAGCATCTTCTCTTCAATGCTGCATGTCTAGAGTTTATTGTGCTGCAGAATTTGCAAAGTAGCATTTGATGCCAACCATTCTATGGGTTTGCTAACTTCAATTTGGCTGTAGGGTTGTGTCCCTCTGCATGTCTCCAGTCAACGACAGCTTCATGTCTGGTTCACTTGACCATAGCGTCCGGATATGGGACGTTCGTGTAAATGCCTGTCAGGTTGGGATTTATTTTTATTGATCAAATCTAGCTATCTGCTTGAAGATGATTGGATAAATAATTCTTGCTCGACAGATTATACTAGGCATCACAGTGAGGCTTGTTCTTTTGGGATTTTATAACCTCTGACTTCGGCAAGAGGATATTCTTTTAACTGGTGCATAGTGGCAGTTTAGTAAACAAAATGCACCTATATTGTTATGAAAACTGCATGCACACAAAACCACTAAAACACCCCAGTTTTTGCCTTTTTGGCAGGTGCTGTATTGAATTGACTTTTTTCATTTTTATACAAAATAAAATACACAATTGTGATATGTGCTCACTCTTGTAGTTTTCAGGGAATTTTACATCTACGAGGTAGGCCTACTGTTGCTTATGATCAACAAGGCCTTGTCTTTGCTGTGGCTATGGAAGGAGGTGCCATCAAATTATTTGATTCTAGATCATATGACAAGGTTTGCACTTTTGACATTGTAGCTTGCTTATAACAAACTGATTCTTCGATCATAATAATCTTCATTTCTGTTTAGGGTCCCTTCGACACTTTTCTAGTTGGTGGAGATACTGCCGAGGTCAGTGATATTAAATTCAGCAATGATGGTAAATCAATGCTTTTGACAACAACAAACAACAATATTTACATCCTCGATGCATATGCAGGAGAGAAGGTTAGCCTGAATCTGTCTTGTTGAACTTGTCCATCATGTTGCATAAGATCTTGTAAAATATACTAGGCCATTGAAAATGTATCTTCTGTACTGGGGTGTTCATTTTTGTGGCAATATATACCAGTTTAAATGTTCAACTTTCTCTGTTGCAGAAATGTGGGTTTAGTGTGGATCCTTCCACGGATACAACAATAGAGGCAACGTTTACCCCTGATGGTCAATATGTGGTTTCTGGTACCACTTCTTTCCCTTGTGATTATTAATATTAGAGGTAACACATTGGTGATGATACTATTTTGGTAGTTTGATGTTGATGATATGCTATTAGATATCTGTAATAACTGTAGTTATTGAAGATTGTGGACTATTTCCTTAGGTAAGGTGAGGCGAGCTTTGTTTTCAAATAGCAAGCCATAATTACAGCAACATCTCCAAAATATATAATAGAAACCTGCCACTCAGGTCTTAGAATTTTTAGGGATTTTTTATGGCCTCGTGACACTCAATTCTGCTGGTATTTGTTTGTGACATTGTAACTGAAATTGGTTCTTGGTTTGGTTCCAGGTTCTGGGGATGGAAATCTGCATGCATGGAGAATCGATACACCGGACAAGGTAACCTTTTTGTCCATGTGTCCAGTATGATCTAATCAAACCATTTTGATATATGACGATGGATGCTTTTGTGAATATCACACAAATGCTGTCAACAAAGACAGTTTTACTATGCCTGTTACACAGCCTGTGATAGAAGTTGTGGACGCTTCTACTACATCTGTAAATTTGTAATGCTCATTGCATTTGATTTATATGCTATTAGCAAAACGGAAGTTACGAAAAATCCCTGAGTTATCTAGTTCCAACCTTCTAATGATGCTTAATTCCTTCCCATATATGTAATTGATGCAAATGTTTAGCTCATGAGCTTAATGATTTGCTCGGGTATTGTCCCTAAATATAAATTAAACACGACTAAGAAATCCAAAGAACAGTATATCCTGGGCCTGAAGTTCTCTCCCTTGCTTTTGGCTTGGTTCCCACTTCTCCATTCTGTCCTTTCCAAACAGGCTTCCAGTAGTGTGCAGCCGCCTATCCCCCTTCCTTCCCATAATGCATCCACAAATACTAAGTGCATGTTTGGTACATAGTATTGGGCTCGATTGAATAGCGTAAAGAACAAGATTAGCTTCTTTTCCTTCCTTCCTTGTCCAAAACTATCCATTTTTCC
Organism: Fraxinus cuspidata; assembly: GCA_903798385.1. Lineage (NCBI taxonomy): Eukaryota > Viridiplantae > Streptophyta > Magnoliopsida > Lamiales > Oleaceae > Fraxinus > Fraxinus cuspidata. Next base: position 2,865 of record CAIGRP010099864.1, on the reverse strand, counting down.
TCACCAAACATTCAATAGAGGTTATCAGAGAGGAAGGCAAAGAAGTTGGAACTATGCAGGAAGAAATGGTGTTCCAACGAGTTTTCTGTTCAGACCTTTTTTCTTTTTCTTTTTTTCGGGTGGGGTGGTGGTTGGGGGGGGGGGGGNTGAACAACTTCTCCAGTAACTGTTGTTAGTCAGACCTGGCTGCAAAGTTAGCATGAAATGAACATTGTTTGGACTTTCTCATTATGACTATTAAGGATCTGGGGGCTCAAAAGTACTCTCTCATTCATTGGGATTAGGTGTGTAGTTTGATCTTGATAGGACTCTTTCAGTTAGCAAAATGCATCTGCCTCAATACCCTTAAGTCGGGCTCTGTGAATTTAGCCAACACCATAGATAAATATTTCCCACATTCTGCCATAACAACCCTAGGTAGCATCTTGATTTATAGCTTAAATAGTGTACACTAGCTAAGCTAAGCATTAAAAGTTTACTTATAAGTAAATAAGTAATTATATTGGGGTGAAAGCTGAAAATGAGCTACTTATTTTGACATTAAAGTAAGAGTTACTTTGAGTATTAGTAATTTTTGTAAGACAGAAGAAAATATCCAAAGATGTTTGGGAACTAAAAGCTATACAAAAGTAACTTTTACTTGTTTCTAAGCTTAGCCAAACATGTGCGCAAGAGGATGGTTGGATGACCATGATGTTTATAGAATTGTTTTCTCATTAATTGATGTTGCTGATGATTTGGAAGATATTTCTGGCTCTATACAAATTTTGTTTTCCACTTGCAGGTGGCATCCTGGGATAGCTACATAGGTGTTGCATCTTGCCTAAAATGGGCACCTCGTAGAGTCATGTTTGCTGCTGCATCTTCGGTACTCACTTTTTGGATACCGAACGACAGTAAGACAACCGCGGAACCTGGAGCTTTGCATCCCGAAATGGGAGGTCAACCCGAGCAAATTCCTCTAAAATGAAATCTTAGTCCTTCGTTTTATTCATTTTTTTCTCTCTTCGGATTTGCATACTTTTCTTCACTGTGCTTTCTCCTCTTCTTCGACTTCGACTATGTGTCCTTTTTGGGTGATTTCTCGACTTGATCCCGTGATTTTAAAATTTGAAGTCTTAAGAGTCATTGTTCATACATCAAGAGAAATCCCAGCTCAGTACTTAAGTTGGTTTGGTTAATGTACTCGGATTTGCAGGCAACTTTTTCATATAGACCTCTTTTGGTCAAAGCAAAAATTGGTACCTTCCAAGTTTTCATTTTAATGCCTGCTCTATGGTTCAAATAATCGATCGATCGCATTATTGCTATTTTATTTTCTCCTGAGGCGTGTTCAACTCGGCAAGAGTCAAAATGGTTGACTACATATTCAAGTTCTCATATACTTCTAGTAGATGTTCATTTTACAAATGAATTTTTGCCCCTGTTTGGTTTAGATTAAAATAAGATTTTTAGTAAATTTTTATAAAAGTTGATGGAATGTGTGTTATTGAAAAGTTGTGGGTTTCATAAAATGTTCGGTTAAAATTTAGTTGTTGATTTTGGTTTAAAATTTAATCAAATTTTAAGTTGTACGAAACAGGGGGCTATATGTGTTTATAATGCTTTATTCTTTCGTTCAAGCAACAAAAAAGAGTGGATTGGAAATAAAAGGAGAAAAATCATAAAGTTAAAGATAAAGGCCTTTAGTTCTCGTCCATCAATTTTTGTATTGACTATCAAAATCACTACCCAAGTAAGCTTGGGATTGATGTCCTAAGCCCGTCAAATCAGTCCAATAATAATCAAAATGGATTGGGCTCACCGGTGGGCCATTTGAGTTGAATTTGCTTCATGGGCGGCTAGAAGGGCCCCTAAAGTTTTGATAAGGTCATTAATGCGTTGAATCAGGGTATAATTTGATGAGGAAATTACCTCAAATCATACCATTTTAACTTCAAATTTCAATAATCAGATGATAAAGTTATTCTTTCAAAAATTAGCGTACCCCGTCCCACCTGATTCAACATCAAAACCCATCATAACTTTAATTCATTTTCCTCCCCAATCAAAAGTTCACTTCTGCTACATTTCATAGGTGGGCAGCGGTGTTGCGTACGCACAATGGCGATGGGCGCCACTATGCATCACAGGAAGTTGCAAATGTGCATGTTGCCGCTACTTCCTACACAGCACTGCAACGAAATGTGGTGCGTCGCAACTGCAAAGCACTGCATGGTACCAATTACGGCATGGATGATGGTTATTGGTGCGATAGTGATGGTTGTTGCGATCTTTGTGTTTGTGTGGTGTGATCTAGATGGTGGTGGTGTTAGGATTGCGATGGAGGCGATAGGTGGTGAGGTGGCGTGGTTGTTTGTTTGTGATGGTGGTGCGATTGTGGTGGTAGGCGATAGGTGGTGAGATGACGATGGTTGTTGGAACAGGTGGAGGTGGTGGTCGTGGTCTGTGGATCTGAGGCGGTGGTGGCGTTTTGGGTAGTGCCAACGGTGGTGGAATGCGAGTGAGGTGAGGTGGGAGAGATGATGGGAAATGTGTGACCAGTTAATTGGGTTATTATGACATTAATTTGATAATATGTGACTAATTAATTTAATAATTTGTGATCGATAATTAAGTTGTGATCAATTAATTTGATAGTTTGTTACTAATAAATAAATTGTAACCTATAAATATTTGTAATTTGTGACTAAATTTGAAATTGCAGTCCACATTTGTTTTTATCTTTTTGACATTTTTTGATTGTGATTAATACGTAATTGTGACTATGAATTATATGTCACTGTGATATTTACGTATTTAATTAATGTCACCTAATTTTTGAAAGAATTTCACAGGTTTGTCAAGTTTGAAAGTGTATCTTTA
>CAIGRP010099858.1:0-10183 GCA_903798385.1 Fraxinus cuspidata | reverse complement strand
TCTTCCATCATTATAGTGAAAAACGAGAGCCCTAAATCGATCTCAACTTATTGAGTACACTCAAGGCTGGTCTATTAGGGATATGTTTGACACTATGAAATATTAGATATTTCTGAATGATGGGTTTGACTTAACTAAAATTTATCTTTTACTAAGTACACTCAAGGAGATAAATTCTAAAGGCATATTAAGTTAACACATAAGATGTATGATGACAAAGAGTTGTCAGCTTAATGATTTGAGCATTTTATGGAGGTACAATTGATGATAGTATCTACATAAATATTTTATTAGGGCTTGTTGAGTGCACTCAAGGTCTTAATATAACAAATGGGATCTCAGCCTACAGAGAGTCAAGTATGGATTCCATAAATTCAAGTGAGAGAGTCAAAAATTTGAGTTAAATAGTGAGAGCATAATTAATTAGGGTGAGCACCAACAGTTATCAAACACATAGATATTTATGTTTGTTTTCTCATGTGTTAAGTAGATACTTTTTCTCAAGATGAACAGGAGATTAGTTTGGGATTATTTGATAAGTATATTTTATACACTTGTTTTAGATAAAAAACTTGATTATTTATTGCTAAACTTGTGAGATTAGAAGATGAACGAACAAATATGCAAATAGGAAGAAACCCTAGTTGAACTAAGAGAAAGATTTAGGGATCAAGGCGAAAAGAAACGAACTTTGAGCCATGCGATCACATGTTTCTAAGGCTGTAATTGTAACGCTGTTAAGTTGTGTTCCAATAGTTTGACAATTGACTTATGTGATCGCATTTATTTCTACCATGCGATCACATGGACAACTCAGGACGTGAAGATTTTGTTTCCTAATTTCATTAAACCCCTTCTTGGAAGCATTTACGACATGAGATTTACCTAGTTTTTAGGGCTATAAATACATGTCTTCATCTACAATTAAGGAGAGAGCTTTTATATAGAAAACACAACATATTCCATAGAAAAAGGAAGAGACTCTTATGATTAAAAATACATATTGCTTGGCTTTGTTCTATCACGTTCATATGAATTCATGTAAATCCTTACAATAAAGGATATCCTCCATCATACACTTCCAGGTATAATAATTTGAAGCCGATAATTTAATCAAGTATTCTCTATTTATTTCTATATTAAACGACCGCACAACCTCAGCTCTGATACCACTTATTGGACAACTCACTAATTGTAGAAAATAAGTCAAAAATCCAAGCAAACAAATAGAAGAAAACTACACCAAATTTATAGGTGAAAACCCTTTAGTGTAGAGGAAAAAAATAATGGAGCAACTCTGATCAAATTTACAGTTTGATTGCTTTACAAACTGCGAAAAATAACAATATCCATTCTCCAAGAAAACATTAATCTCACCTAGACCACCAGTTTGGTGAAGTGTATGAAATCCCCACTTCGAATACTACAACTCCTTGTAGCACCCAAAATAGCCTCGTATAAAAATCCCCATCTCCTTTAAGTCTTCTGTTAGTGGTTCTATATGCACATCTACATCATTTTCAGGTTGCTTTGGACCTAGGATCAATAAAGTCAATGACAAATTTTCTTTAGACATACATATCGAAGGAGGTAGATTATATATAACTAGTATCACTGGCCAACAACTATACCTAGAACTTAGGTCACCAAAGGGATTAAATCAATCAGAAGAAATGTCAAGCCTAAGATTTCGTGGTTCTGATGCAAAACAAAGCTATTTTTGATCAATTCTCTCCCAAGCTAATGAATCAACTGGATCACGCATTTTTCCATCTTGACCTTTGTGATTTGAGTGACGTTTATGACTTGAGTGCTATTTCAGTTGTTTTGCCTTATCATGTGACCTGTACATTCTTCTAAGTCGTGCTATAATTGGAAAATATTGCAAAACCTTTGTAGATATCCCTTTTTGAATCTTCTTAGTCCATTCGTTAACTTTCCACCGCGAAGATGCACATTTTAGACATGTCTCCACCTTCTCTAGATCCTTTCTAAGCAAACAACAATCATTTATTCATGCATGTATCTTTTCATACCCAAAATTAAAGGTGTTGATAACCTTTTCATTGAATTGAAAGAATCAAGAAGGGTGTTTCCATGTGGTAGCATATCTTAGATAATATCAAGAAGTTCAGTGAAACCGTTGTCAGATATACCATGTATAGCTTTAAGCTTGTATAAGACAACGATTACAGATATCCTTGTATACTTTGTGCAACCAGGATATAAAGGAATTTCGGCCCTCATATAATTTGAAAAGTCTTTCTCTCTATCTTCATTATGAGGTTCTACAATATTGTCATCCTGAAAAAATGTATCTCTATACATCCTATACGTCTCTAAATTTTCCACATCTTGAGGAGGCAATGATATTGCATTTGATTTTTCCCCATGAAACACCCAGGTAGTATACATAGGATCTATGCCATTAATGATCAAATGCCCATACATTATACCAAAATGTTGGTGAAATACGTTTTTGCAACATTTGCAAGGACATATGAACTTTTTTGGATTCCCCGCATTGGCTTGCACCATATTTGCAAATTTTCTTGCACCCTATCGACATGCCTCTGTAACTCTATAAAAATTAATTCAAACCTGAATTAAAAGAGGCAAAATTGGAACAATCACTAACTCCTTAAACATTACTGCAATCTGTTGAGAAATTAGTAGAGATCTTTATTAAGATAATGGTGTTGCAATTACTTCTTGATCTCTAGATCACATATGTAGAGATGTAAAACCTTCTTCCATAAATTATGAAGTTTTAAGTAGATGTGTCCAACACTCCCTTAATGTTCATATAACAGAAACGGATAATAAATTTCTAGGGGATTAATAGACTAACAAAAATGAAAATATATTCAACACGAAACATTAGAGAAACATTTAAAGTTATAAAGTGTACAAAATTCAAGTGACCAACTTAAAGTTCTTTGAACATGTGAAATGAATCTAAGTGAGTTACTTTTTAGTTTAGAAGTCTAGAGGGTCATCTCTCCTTAGCCTAGTATGACTTCACCATTGATTACGTCATAGCAGTTGAAAACCCAATGCTTATAGGGCTAACTATACATATTACAATGTTGATATTAACTCCAAGACCACATGAACTTGTTTTTTGTTCAATTCAATAATCAAGTTATATACTTCAATGAATCTTGATTGTCATTACTTACCAGCATGTTATAGTGCATATTGGGGTGGCCATGCTTACAAAATCTGCCTGCAGCTGCGTGCTGCACATGTACAGCTCTCCAATCGGATTTTGGGAGGTACTAGGAGGTTCATTAGTAGAAATCAAGTTCTGTGTTTATGTGATAGGCTATATGGAAACATAATTTTTATGTAGTGGACACACAAGAAATTGGAACGAGCAATTTCCAATTGTTAGAGGTGAATACTAATGCCATCCACTTATAGTTACAAATGATTCTATCCTAGCAGTTCGAAACCCTATGCTTCTAGGGTTAACTATACATATTACAATGGGATTAACGTTTTTGGGATTTTTAATTGTACAGTTTTACCATATTGTTTAATAAATAAAACAAAAATGCAGGAGTTTTCTACATAGAAAACAAATAAATATGGTGCATACATAAACCAATGTCTCATAATGATAAAGCACGAGCATGCACCAAACATACCTAATCAGTTAGGCATGAAAATGCTCTTACCTTTGATAGCACTGTGATCTATTTCATAATTTTTAGATTACTTTTCTTCACCTAAACTTGCATAGTGACAGGAATATTTCCGATCATCTGTACTATTAACGTGGCCAATTTACTTACCTGATTAGTAAGAAAGTTAATCTGACCAACATAATCCTGACTCTTATTTCTATTTAAGTTCTTATTTCTATTTCTGTTCAGGAAATGAGGTCATAATCCTGATTCTTATTTCTATTTAAGTTCTCATTTCTATTTCTGTTCAGGAAATGAGGTCATAATCCTGATTCTTATTTCTATTTAAGTTCTCATTTCTATTTCTATTCAGGAAATGATGACACCTAGATTTTATGTGTCCTAAGTCACCGTAGTGAGAACATGTAGGGATAAACCTAGGACCAAAGGTATGTGGAGGCTGATGTCTATTCCTAGGTCGACGTGTCATATGCTGTCTAGTAGGCCTCTATCTAACAAATCTCGTATCCTTAAGATCGGGGTTAGGCACATGTTTAGGCTTGTTAGGGACAAATGTGGTCTTAGAAGTACTAGCACCATTTTCCTTAAAACCTAGACCTCCCTTATTTCTAGTTGGCTTGCCCAATTCTAAAATGTTATCTAACTTTTCAGAACCACTAGAGAAGGTAAGCAAATGAGACTCAGAATATTCTAGACCGTTAATGAGGTTCTTAACCTAGATTTCTAGGTCTCTTTCTCAGTGGTCAATTCCCCAACTCTCCTAGAGGACTTCTCAAACTCATTGGTGAGGTTCTTAACCTGAATCTCTAAAGTTTCATTCATAGGTTTCACTTTGCTCAGGATCGGGGTATACTCCTTAATGTGCGCTACTAAGTTCTCATTGTCCAATTCAAGTTCCCTATTCTTCTTACTCAAGGCTTTGTTTTTAGTAAGAATCTTAAGACTCTCCTCATACATCTTATCAAAAGCCTCTTGGATATCTTCTTTACTCACAAACTCTTCATTAGAATCCTCATCATTATCTAAGTCCTTTTTTCTTTCATTTCCCTGGTCAGATCCACTCTTAATTCTCGTAGTAAAGATAATATATTTTCCACTTTTCTCACGAGTGGATTCCTTACTTTGATTGTTTGAGTTAGAATCATCATCAGTGAGAGTAATATTTATAGCCTTATCCGAATTCCTCCTACTGCTAGGGAACTCACTCCTAATGTGACCAAAACCTCGACAATTATGGCACCTCACAGATTTAAATTTTTTCCTAGATTCACTCGGGCCGCCTTTATGTCTCTCTTGAGGGTTATTTTTCTTCCTAAACATTTTTCGGAATTTTTTATCGAATTAAGCTAACTCCTCATCATCCAGTGAATCAAAATCAGAAGATTCGGTCCAGATGTTTCTCACTGATTTCATGGCCAGAGATTTATCTTTAACATGTTTATCTAAGGTCAGCTCATAAGTCTGGATGGATCTAACTAACTTCTCTACCTTAATGAAATCTATGTCCTTACTTTCTTCAATTACCGTGATTTTAGGCCTGAAACGTTCGGGTAAGGATCTAAGAATTTTACGCACTATCTTAGGCTCAGGGATTTTCTCTCCTAGGTTGAAACTAGAGTTTACTATGTCGTTTAGGCTCTCATAGAAGGCATCAAATGTCTCATCTTCTCTCATTCTAATCTCCTCAAGCCTAGTAGTCAGCATTTGCAATTTTGAGTTCTCAACAGCCTGAGCTCCCTCATGTGTGGTTTGTAGAACATCCCAAACCTCTTTGGCTACATCACACATAGACACTCTTCTAAACTCTTCAGGGGACACTGCCATAAATAAGACATGTAAGGCATTGCTATTCTAGTTACACTCATCTAAGTTTGTCCTAGTCATTTTAGCAATGGGAGTAGGGGTTACTATGTTTTCTACAGTTGTACTAGGGGCACTCCAACCATTCGTCAAACTCAACCAAATCCGTTCATCCATAGATTTTAAGAATGCCCTAATCCTAACTTTCCAAAAGGCATAGCATCAAAGTATGGAGAAACGGACAACGAACTACTCATCTGGACAAATTAAGGCCAGGAATCAAAATTAGGCTCTGATACCAATTGAAAATACGTAGTTTACAAACTAAGTTCGACCTTACGTGTAGATTTATTCTATTAAAAGCAACAAGACTCTTTTTAACAATTTCTAGATGATTAAGCATACAATTCAATTATCCTATGTTTGAATACCACAGTTTCTAATATGGAAAGTGATAAAGAATGAACACCAAAACGATGACGGAGAAACCCAACTGGGTAAAAACTCTGGGACCAAGCCAGTTACCTCCACTATAGACAATATGGACTACATTCAGTTTCCAGCCTAGCAAAGACCACTAGTTCTCGCTGTTGTAATTCTTGTAATCTCCAAGATCTAATGTTCATCCAGACTCACGATCTGCTATCGTAGATACTATCTAGCCAACCTGCTAGATCTCCTGATCTATTTCTTGTAGCTTCCAAGATCCGCTGTAAATTCCAGACTCCCGATCTTCTTCAATTATCTCTTCCAAGTGGATATCCAAGCATCACCTATTATTGTTCTTCTTCCTGTGCTCGTAGTCTAACCTCTCTCAACCTCCGAAACTTCTGAAGTCCAACTAAGAAAGTACCTTCCTCAAAGTGTTAAGAAAGTCAGGTGTTTTGGATTCACGAACCTTGATGTTTTCTCAAAACTTGGTTGCCGGATCTCAAAAATGATATGGATGAATTACCAAATAATTATGCTCTTGGATCTTAATGAAAGCACAATGAAGCAACCAATTGGAATTTGTCATAGACAATTATATTTATAGTTGGGGACTCTTAGGTGTTATGGGCCGTGTAAAACTCTTCAAAATTGCGAATTAGGTCTGGCCGCATAAATATGTCACTCGAGCAAGGGAGCCTATCGCTCAACCACAGCAAGGTGATAGGCGAGCGATAATGTCTCTGTTCTGCTGCTCAAGCGTGAGTAAGGCGAGCATCTAGCGAAATTCTGATAGGTTCATTCCTCTAAGATTTAGAATCACCTCAACAGGGTGACCATGGAAGGAGATATGCAAGTTTTGGCATGAATAGACAATTCAGTCCGAAATTGTAATGTGTATTTTTGAAATTAGTTGTAGGATACCTGGGATTAGTTAAGTTCTATATTTTTTATACAATGATACTACACATAGGGGGACATCTGTCCCTTTATCACGTACAGGGCCGATATGGCCTTGAATAAAGAATCTTGAATATTGAATTTGGGTCTTTAAATCTTGATTCCTTGTTCTTCAATTTAATTGCTCCAAATCTTCATTTTCATTCTTGATTATAATTCTTGATTCTCGATTGTGGATTTTAGATCTTCCTATTCAATATGCCCTCTCTACTAATTCTTGTGTTGGTGGGATAGCACAAAGAATGAGAACTTACATATGAATTGGGGACCATAGCCCTATATATAGTTTTTATATGTATTCGGTCCATTGTCAAATACAAACCCTAATGGATCTGGTATCTACACATATAGTCCAGCTCACACTTTATTTAGATGTCCAAAACCCAATCATTTAATTATTTATTAGGTCACTTTAATTTTATGTTTAACTTTAAGATTGTTTTTACACACAATTATTATATATGTCGACCACATGGCAAATTAAATAATTTCCTAACAATCTCCCATTTGGGCTACATATGTTACTTTATAAATGTGTATAACCTTATAAGCTCAAAGCTTTTACTATCATAATCAAAAGCATTTCTAAATAATCTTGTTTATTGATTATGTCAATATAGAATCAAAGGGGTATTCGTTACTAATATCATAACTAAACCCTCAGTAGTCACGTACATCAACACAATCAAATGACATAGATCAAGTATACGTGTGTAGCATGGAAATTACATGCAATGTGATCCAAATATGCCTATTTCCAACTGGTCATACTTTATTCTTTAATACCTTATGAGATCAAACTAAAAAACCTTTAATAAGAGGAAAATTGAACTAAATACTTCATTATTGAAATAAACTTGAATGTACACGACCAAAATTATGTGTCAAAAGACAACATCCAAAATTACAAACTCCCACTAAACTAACATATCATCAAAATCTACGACACCCATGTGAGTCGTGTGCTCATGAAAGACCTTGGATGGGAGACCTTTAGTGAATGGGTCTACTATCATGGAGTTTGTCCCAATATGTTCTATAGTAACATGACCACTCAGAACTCTTTCTTTGAGAACTAGGAACTTAATGTCTATAAATTTTGATATCATCAAGCTCATGTTGGAATACAAAAGTGCTATTGTCACAGAATAACTAAAATAGTCTTTCAAATCCATCCAAAATATGCAGCCTAGTGACAAAATTTTGCTGTTATATTCCATGATTAGAATCAAAATATCCAATGATCTCCAATTTGTCTTATTTTCTTGAATGTGATCATACAATCCTTAGTTTTCTATAGATACCAAATAACCTAATGGTTGCTTTCCAAATTTCAATCCCAGAGTTAATTAAATATCTGCCTTGCATTCCAACAATGAATGTTATATCCGAATGTGTGCAAGCCTCAGTAAAGATTAAATTTTCAATTGCTGAAGCATAGGGAATTTCATGTATTTCTTTTTCTTTAAATTTATCTATGGGCATCAATTGAGACTAAACTTGTCTCCCTTAGTAATAGAGGTATCACCTGAATTACATATCTAAATTTCAAATCTCTTAAGAACCTTATTGATACAACTCTTTTGTGATAATCCTAAAATACACGAAGAACGATTCTTGTGTATCTATATCCTTAATACAAAATAAGCATCACCAAGATTTTTTCATTTTAAAATTCTATGACAAAAATTTCTTGGTTTCGTGCAATAAATTTATATCACTGTAAACACGCAGTATGTTATCGACATACAATACCAAAAATATGCTCAATCTCACTGAACATATGATATATACAATCATCAACTGAATTCATCTAAAAACCAAATGATATTATTATTTAATAAAATTTGTGATACCATTATGGGAAACCAGCTTAAGCCCATCGATGGAATTCATTAATTTGTAAACCATCAGACGTAACTTAAGATCAAAATGTTTCACAAATACCATAAGTGTCCTAAAAGAGTCTTTCCTAGGAATCGGAGAAAAAGTCTATTTAATGTCGATGTCTTCCTTTCGAGTAAAGTCATTTGCAACAAGACGAGCCTCATATCTCTCCACGTCACCCTTCGAATTTCTCTTGGTTTTAAATATCCAATTACAACCAATGGGTTTCGCACCTTTAGGCAATAGAATGAGTTCATAAACGTCATTGTTACTTTTGAACTTTGACATCAATCTACTCTTTAGAATTATTCCTTTGCATGGCTTAATGAAAGTTGATTGATGAGTTCTTCTTACATCTATCCACGACATCCTTATTTTCTTGGAGAAAGAATATAAAGTCATCCTCAATTGCCTTTATCCTTTTTATAGTGGATTTCCTTAATGACATTTGTTCTTGAGGTTGTTGAGCTTGTTTTTCTGGAACAATCTCTTGATTGTGTATAGGGTCTTGATCCGAAATTACTTCTTGAACAAGATTTGGAGCAAGAATTTGTCCCTGGTCCTGATCATTGTCAATTGCAACAAAAGAAATATATATACATATTCTTCATCCACGATAAAATCATTAACCTTATAACCTTATCTCCATCCGCATACTCTACATCCTCTAGGAATTGAACATTCCCCATTTCAAAAATTGACCTAATAGTAGGATCTTTAAAAAATTTGTAATCCCTTACCAATTACTTTACTTGGAACTATGTTGGGAATTTAAGTTGCAGTCTTTATTGCTTTTATCTAGAGAGATTCTGATGTACTATGGGGCGACTCCACATTTCTCTAGAAATTTAGTAAAAGGCCATGAACATTATTCTCATAATCCGTCATATCTGTCATAGTATTCACCACAACGGTAAAATTTGACTTGTTAAATTCTTTTACTGAGTTGATTTTCAACGTCGGTCTTTTATACTTTGAACATGTCCAGTGTTTGGAATTTCTCAGAGATGAGATATAGGTAGCCATAGTGAAAATTCGTCTATAAACATAATAAATTACTGTTTACCATTCCAAAAAACCAAAGTGAATGGCCTACAGATATCCGTATGAATTAGTTATAAGACGTCCAACATCCTATTAGCACCTAATATCTTTATGTTTGTTTGTTTTCTCTTAATATAATGAACATAAACACTTAAGTCTGAAAAAATTAAGGGAATCAAGAATTCCTTACGACGCAAGATTTTCCATTTTCTTTTGAGAGATGTGTTGTAATAGTTTGTGACATAACAAAATAGAATTCTCATTGGTTAATTTATGTTTAATACCATGTGAATTCACATACAAGGTTTCTTTATAAGAGGCAACCGTCTTAAGTAGATATAGGTTATCATAACCGAAAAAAGAACTGGTACCCACAATATTTGAATTAAGAAAAAGATAAAACTAACTAT
>CAIGRP010099855.1:0-15135 GCA_903798385.1 Fraxinus cuspidata | reverse complement strand
ATTGGTGCCAAAATATATTGAACCATTACCCATCTTGAAGAGGACTGGAAAAGTCACATACAGAGTTTCACTCTCTTCATGGTGCAAAATCCACAAAGTCCTTCATGTTGGTGTACTCAAGCCATACTTTCCCGACAATGAGGACACATCCAGAAATGAGCCAAAGCGACCTGTGTTTGAACTGAAAAGAAGGTTGCTGAAGTGATTATTGACCATCGAACTACTCGAGCTTCCAGGAAATATTATCAAGAGTACTTGGTCAAATGGAGCGGATGCAGCAATAAGGAGAACGCTTGGGAAAGTGGAAAAGACCTTGGAGCCTTCAAATCATTAATTGAGGTATATCATTTATCAATGGCTCCGAGGACGTCGCCAAAATAAATGAGGGAGAATGTCAAGGACTACAACTTTACTTAAGTCCATTGACTCACACATTGTAAATATTTTAATTCAATTGTAAAATAGATGAAAATTAAAAAATTTTAGTATGATTCATCCGCATTTAAACGTCTACTCCCGTCACTTAGGTTTTTGTTCCGAATGCTATTATAGGGAGTATTAGTTTTTCAAACATCTTTCAAGTTTTTCTAGTGTTCGCCCCCTTTAATAGCCATTGTAATTTACTACTTTCATCATTTCTAGTTTTCAAGCAATCAATAATCAAATTATTTCCAATGCATTTCAATTTTATGTTGCAAACTTTTTACAAATTGTAATCAAATTTTCTTTCATCCCGAAACGATCGAGAGAAGACAGAAGGTAGTCTAGCGGAGCAAACTACTGTCGCATGGTGTCCATTTCTGTGTCAAGAAGAAAGGCACCCCGTGAAACCTGGACTTGTGAAACGGGCCGCTCGGCAGGTATTACAAGTAATGACATCACTTTTTGGAGTCTATCCCCAAATAGAAGATGGAAAAAAAATGTATGCTTTCAATAAGCTAAAAAATCCTGATTTATCTGCATAAATCAATATTTTAAACCACAGTTCAAGACTAGTTAAATCGTGTTCAAGACATTTTTTCATTTTATTAGATGTTTGTTTTGTGCCCTTAAAATAGTACTTTATAAGCAATGTTATTAATAATTCGATTTTATTGTTTGATCACGTGCTTAATTTGAGAAATTAATCTAAATCTCCATCTCGTATTACAAATTGTGGACTTGATTGGGTAAGTATATATACGAAGACACAATTTATGATGTGATTAAAGTTTATTATTCTCAATCGAAGATAGAATTAGACTTATTTCCCGAAACGATCGAGAGAAGACAGAAGGTAGTCTAGCGGAGCAAACTACTGTCGCATGGTGTCCCTTTCTGTGTCAAGAAGAAAGGCACCCCGTGAAGCCTGGACTTGTGAAACGGGCCGCTCGGCAGGTATTACAGGTAATGACATCACTTTTTGGAGTCTATCCCCAAATAGAAGTTGGAAAAAATGTATGCTTTCAATAAGCTAAAAAATCCTGATTTATCTGCATAAATCAATATTTTAAACCACAGTTCAAGACTAGTTAAATCGTGTTCAAGACATTTTTTCGTTTTATTAGATGTTTGTTTTGTGCCCTTAAAATAGTACTTTATAAGCAATGTTATTAATAATTCGATTTTATTATTTGATCACGTGCTTAATTTGAGAAATTAATCTAAATCTCCATCTCGTATTACAAATTGTGGACTTGATTGGGTAAGTATATATACGAAGACACAATTTATGATGTGATTAAAGTTTATTATTCAGTTAGCTTCTATCTTAATCTGAATAATCTTTACAAGTTATATTGTTCTTATTAGGATTTTTCTAGATCTGAAAGGAAGAAAGGTAATGTGTTTGGTACACATTGAACGGGGTCACATGAATGTCATGTCATAACCACTTAAAATAAGACTTTACTCGATTACTAAATGAGTCACCTTAATCCTAAACGGGTAATTTATCATTGATTGATAATTCTTTGAGGTGTCGATAAGTGAGTTCTTGTTTGGAAGATCAACACCTAAGTGCATGCTTTGAGAATCGGGACAACAATTTTGGATCGTATACTTGTAATGAGGAATTAGTTAATCATTTAATGAGACGATCGTCACTTCAAGTGTTTTTCTAGTAAGCAATCACATTTAAACTCCATAGTTTGATGATAGAATGGTTGGACTCTATATTGTGATGTGTCCCAGTTGATTTGCTGCATGAAAACGAGACAAGGATATGATACATATTGGAGGGCAATAATCTTATTTTCCTCCCAATATATTGAAGGTCTAACTGGAGTTAACTTTTGGCAATATAATCAAATGAGATAATTATTAAATTACATCTTGCTTTCATAATTCACTTTATCCGATAGTGCAATATGACTCTTTAGTGGAGTGAGTCAAAATTAATAGATAAAGTCTCAATTGGTCAACAGTTGAAAAATTGGAGACGCGACACTTGATGGTTTAGCTAAAAACTAGATTTTGATAAAATTTAATAAGATGTATTGTTAAGAAGTTGATAAAAAATTGTAGATCTCATGAAATGTATAATTGAAACTAAGTTTTAAAAAATGAATTTTAGAAAGTGATGACCAAATAGATTAAAAGCTTGGTCCCTTCTTAGGCTACAAGAAGATTGGGGACTAAATTGATTGCAATTTGGTGTCGGATGGTCATTAAAACACACATCAAGAGTAATACTATGTTTTATAATTTTTTTAATAAATTTAAAGATTCTCTTTTATTGGAGACTTGATGATAAGTGTAGTTTCTAGACTTATTCAAGACCCTAAATAATGATATTTTATTGTCATTTGAATAAAATTATACATAATTTAGGTTATATTATATTTTGTAGGTAAAATTTTATGTTTGATGAAGAATTGGAGAAAAGAATGTAAAATAACGAAAAACATCAAAATTCAAAGTACGGGGATTAAATTGGCTATTGGATGCTAAGTTTGAAAATCAAATTTCATATTTGGAAAGTGAAGGACTTGAAGGAGAATATATATATACACAAAAAATCGACTTTGAATTGAAGACAACATATATATATATATATAGACACACACATACACATAGATAGGGAGACAGAGAAAGAAATTGGAGTTTTATGTTGATTTGAATTAAAAAAATGATGGCTGAAAGAAAAGGAGAAAAGAGACAAAAAAAAAAAAGGCAGCTGCTGGGAGGAGATACACGCAGGCAAAGATATATACACACATACAGAGAAGCAGAAAAAAGAATTTGAATTTTACATTGAAGTCAAAAATTGCGGCTGGAAGAATATGTATACCAGAAAACATGGATACAAATGGGAAGAATATATATACACTGGAAACGGTTGCAATGAGGATTTATTCAAATAATGATGTATTCATAGACAATTTCTTGTATTTATTTTTACATTATGAGTAACTAATTTTCATATTAAGGCAAACAATGTAGTCGACTTGTGATCCTTTATTTTTCTATTCAAGATTTCTATTATTTATTCATATATGTATTAGTTTTACTATGAGTTTAATGCATTGAATTATTTGATCACTAATTTGATGATTATGTGAATTTCTTACGAATCGAGTGGTGAGTTTGAGATTTAGACCATATAGTAAAATCTGATAATTTAGTTCAATGTGTATAGATACATATATTAATTATTGCGGTCATAATATGAATTTTTAAAACTAGTGTTTCGTTTAACTAAGGTTGATTCACGTAGAAATGTGAATTTAATTAGTTAAATAGACTCAATGAGAAATCGAGATGGGTAAGATTGAACATTATATTAGGTTATGAATCTTGAATTAAAAATTAAGGTGTTCAATAAATGAAATTGTTATGCCCTGATATATATCTCATATTTGAATCCTCAATCAAACAATTGCAAAATTTTGATATTTTCAAGTATTTAGAAAATAAAAATCACAACTATCATAATTCTTTACTTACTTTATCAAATAGGAGTTAGAAAAATTAGATTAAATCCTGAAGTATAGTTCTCGTGGAAACGATATCCAGGTTCAAAGGTAAATTATACTACTTATTACGATATCGTATACTTATGATATAAAAAATGCAAGACCTGACATCAAGGAATGTTCATTTTCTTGATGTTTGGTATTCAATACCAACAAAAGGAACTTGTGTAGCATAAACAAAATGTTCATAAATAATCTCTCTGTGGTTGAGTTTTCTTAAAAGTTGGAATACGAATATAGTGATTAAACTTTTACGTACGGGGGTAGAGCTAGGAATAGGAGGGGGGTGAATAACTTTTTCTTCCTTTTCAACCACACATTCTTCATCAATCTACTATTTCAAAATTAATTTTTTCAAAATAATATAGCTCAAACACACCATTATGTATATTTTGCTGCTCAAATTTTTTTTGTCCCTTTATGCGAAGTTTCTGGCTCCACTACTGTCTATCTACAAAATCATGCTTGTAGATCTTGGTCTATACGTTTGGTAAGTATGATTTTCAAACTAGCTTAATAACTTGTCATAAACAATTTTTTTGTGGGCTAATAAATCATTCTGTCGATAATAAATCAAATTACAAAAAGTAAAAATAAATCATGTAGTCTCTAAATTACTTAAAAATAAAATTTAATTTTTTTTACTGGCTGTGGAATAAATAAATAATTCACCATATATTCGTTTTAGTCTTTCTTTCACAAAAAAATTAATTAAAATAAGAGGATCTTTATATTTTCATCTATGAAGATAAATAAAATCAAATTTCTGAACAATAATGTAAAACACGCACTCATATCGAGGAATTTAAACACCCTATCCATCCATGTATTGATTAGAATCTGCTATACAAATCAAGAAATTCTTAGTTGTATACAATAAGAAATTTTTCATAATTTTTCTACCTTTTTTCCTCCTTTCATACAAGAATTATAACAAAAAGTTACACGATATTCTTTTTCTCTTGAAGAACAAAAAGAAAAGAAGGCCTATAGTTTCCAATATCTTGATGAAGATTATACCTTCCTATGTTTAGGAGTAATCTTGATGACAAGACCAGGAAAAACATCATCGGAATCATGAACATGTGGATTCTGCTCGACTATGAAGGGATCACCGCATTTGTCGCTGATAGTATGAAGAGTTTCACCTTCTCTTACAACATAGATTTCCTCGCAGGGGAAGTCTTTCAGCTGGTTATTTCTCACTAGAGAATTATTCATTCTCGCTGCTGATGATGAGCCCACCAATATGAGAAACAGTATAATAATTGCGCAGGATGCATCACTTCGAAATGATGCCTTCAAGGATTTGGCTATGGTGGAGAGAGCCATTGTATAGAGAAAGAGCTAGAGAAAACGCAGTGGGTAGAGGTTATGAGTTTTCAAGGAGTCATATATTTTTGTATCTCTGATCTTTACATATAATATATAGAGAATACGCAGGGTATGGATTTGGGTGGAGGGGTTGGGGTGGGGATGATGGGGGTCGAAGGTCTTTAATTACTTGATAGGGAGGAAGTTGAGTTCAAGTCTTCGACGATATGATGGCGTGTAAATTTTGGTCTTGTGTGGCGGATTCTTGAAACAGTGAAGACCAAACCTATATTGAATTTTCTTGCAATAACTTTTTAAAAGATTTTCCAACTTGTAAGAATTTTGACCAATTTTTTTTCAGAAAAAGGAGTCGGTTTTAGATCACTTAAAAATTATCGCTAATTTTACTTCCAAAACTTTCAGAATATCTTGCGAAAATTTTCGGATCGAGCGAGTGAGTCGTGTCATGGTTGAGCATAGGCAATTTTTAAGACTCTCGAACATGTTGAATTCTATTCTTATAAAGCTAATTAATTTTTTAAAAATAGTTTATTTATATAATTATCCTTTGATTTAAAAAAAAAAGGGTTTACGAGAATAGATTTATAATGGTGATTTTTTTGAGAATATGTAATTATAAAATAGGGAAAAGTAAATTGGATTTAAGTATAAAATTATTATTTTGAGAGAATGTGTAGTTGAAATTGCGTTTGAGAAAAATGGGTTTTTAAATAATGGAACACTTCGAATAAGGAATAAGGTGTCATATTTTTAATAAACTTTAATAAATGTTGATAAATATATGATTGAAAATTTGATAAATATGTAGGTCTCATGAAATTTGTGATTAAAATTAAATTTTATATGTAACTTATATTTTTATTAATTTTTATAGTTAAACTAAACATATGCTTAGCCCTTGTTTAGTTTTGATTAAAATTTTAAATTAAATTTAAAAATTAATTTTAATCACATATTTTGGGACCTACAATATTTTTATCACACATTTCATCAATTTTTATCAAAATTTATTAAAAGTCTGATTTTAATATCTATCAAACAGTGATTTAGTATGATGAATAAAAATAAATAAAACAAAAAAATCATATCATATATCTAATCCTGTCAATGAATGGTACAAAATTATTTCTTTTTTATTAATCCATGTTGACTTTGATCCTCTTGAAAAGTTGATTCTTTGATTTGTGAAAGCATTTTGATTTTTGAGTAACCATTACATTTTAGACGCTTGTCTAGAAAAAAAAATGTAATGGGCGGTTGAGCAGTTGGCCTTGAGTCTTGACAGTTGAGCTTTGACACCTATAAGGTTTATATTGGAATTTCGTTATCACGTAGGGTAGGTAATGGATTTTAAATAGGGATAATTGCAGCAGCGGTACCAAACTTTTCATTAAATAATAAATTATGTCCAAACCTTTCATTTGTGCCAATCACAGTACCAAACTTTTTAAAATGTTGTAGCTGAATTCAAATGGACGATTTCTGTTAGTTTAACCGTTATTTGATCAGAAGTTGACCTTAACAATAATTTTGACTGATTTTAAAAGATTAAAATTCAAATGGACGATTTGTGTTAGTTTGACCGTTATTTGACAAGATAGTTGACCTTAACAATAATTTTGACTAGTTTTAAAAGGTTAAAATGATAATTTTATATTTTATTATAATAAAATAATCAAAATCAAATAATTAAAATTAAAAATCAATTTCCACCTTCTCCATCTACCCCATACATACCCACCCCTACCCTCACCCTCACCCTCACCCTCACCCCCACCCCCACCCCAAATTTGCAAACCTCAAATCTAGCAAATCTTTAGAATCAAAAAGCAAGAAATTCTGAAATTTGGGAATTAAAAGGAAATGATAAAAAAATCAAAAAACAAGAAATTCAGTCATTCAATTTCACCAACAATTCTCAGTTAAAATCCCAATCAAGATGGAATCCTTAACGCGTTTCTTCTCCCAAAATCACCTACAAACCTTAAAGTCCAAGTTGGATTCTCCGCCTATGGCCGATAAGAGTAGAGGAGAAATACATGAAGACAATAAACAAGAGACTACTATGGAGACTCCACTAACAGACGGCGTGTGTCCTATCTCATTCGGGAACTTTTATGTTCCCTGTCGTGCGATTCCTTACCCTCTTGAGTGCATTATTTTATGAGAAATATAAGAGATGACAACTTTAATTGAGTACTGAAAGGAACAACACAAATTCAACTTATTTTGATATTTTCTATGCTTTGTTCTGTCCTCTATCATTGATTATGTAGAAGACTACAGCACGAACAACAGTCAAGAAGATTCTGTCTCTACTTCAAAAAGGCATCTGGATTATTCAAACTCATCAGTTAAATTGAACGATTTCCATCAGACTGGTGTAGAAAGTGTAGGAAGCTGTGAAGTTCAGGTTGGACGAGAAAATAACGTGAAAAGAGCTGGTTCATCTATTGACAAAGAAATTGGGATATTTGATGAAATGGATGCTAAATTTTGGCTTCCACCAAAACCAGAAGATCAAGAAGATGATAACATATGTGAAATTCTTTGTGATTTGAAGACTTGCCAGATTTGGGGTGGGGTGGATGGAGAGGAAGAAGATGGAAATTGAATTTTAATTTTAATTATTTGATTTTAGTTATTTTATTATTAAAAAATGTAAAATTACCATTTTAACCTTTTAAAATCAATCAAAATTATTGTCAATGTCAATNGGGTGGATGGAGAGGAAGAAGATGGAAATTGAATTTTAATTTTAATTATTTGATTTTAGTTATTTTATTATTAAAAAATGTAAAATTACCATTTTAACCTTTTAAAATCAATCAAAATTATTGTCAATGTCAATTATCTGATCAACTAATGATCAAACTAACAAAAATCATACATTTAGACTTCAACTGCAACCTTTTGAAATGTCAGGTACTGTGGTTGACACAAATTAAAAGTTTGGGTAAAGTCTGTTACTTAATGAAAGATTTGGTACCGCTATTGCAATTATCCCTTTTAAATAATATTATTCATCTAGACTTACTGTATAAGTTTAGATTGTAATTAATTAAAAATAGTTAATATTTCATCTTAAATGTAGGAATATGATCTTGAGTCTACATAAAAAAAAAAAAAAAAAAAAAACATTAATCGTATGTTTTTGTTGGATGGTTATATAGTCATAAAGTTATCTTTGTCTTATATTTAATTAATTTTAATTATTATTTTGATAATTTGCACATTAATATTAATTATTTTTGTTAATTTGCGCATGAATGTTTAATTTTTAATTTGGCACAAAAGTATAGTGAAATGTAATCACTTGTCTGAAAAAAGGAGAGAGAAAGGGATCTATCTCCTCAATCCTCATTTTTGTTTCAAGTGAGAGGAAATAGAATTATGCCCCATGTTTGAGTCATATTATTTTTTTCATTCTCATTCTTCTACTAATTTTCAATTACACATTTTTTAATAAAATATTATTTTTCATCACATAAATAACTTTTTTTCAACCACATATTCATCATCACATCAACAAAAAAAATACATTTTTGGCTCCAAGAAAAAATAAATGTTACATTTTGCACATCGCTTAAGTATAAAAATAATGAAATATTAATATTCATATAGTATCAAACCTTAAAAATGTTCAAAGAAGCAAATATGGAATCAAGTTAACTCATTAGTATTCATTTAAACTCTAGTTCATCAATCATTCAACAATTCATTTTCTTGTCAACTCTCTTTTAAAGTATCACTACTAAAAATCAGTTTTTCACCTACGGATAATTACCAGTGGATTCGTTGGTAATTAGAAACGAATTATCCGTTTGTAAAAATATTAGATTTTTAACTTCGAAAATTACCAATTGAATTTCTATTGGTAGAAGTGATATTTCTTCACCTACGAATATATAGTGCCTAATGTTTTTATTTAATATGCTTACCATTTACCAACAGCGTTTCTGTAGGTCATGTAATTTAATTATTTTTTCCTAAAAAATGTGTCAACCTTTCACCGACAAATCTTCCGTGGGTGAAGAGTACTTCATATTACCAACGGAATTAAAGTTGCTAATATTAATCAATTTTAATAATTTAAAAATTCAAGCATTCTCCTACGGAACATTAGTAGGTGAAGAGTGGTTAATTTTCTAAAAAAAAAAATCAGCCTTTTCACCAATGAAAATTCCATAGGTCAAGTATTCATATTACATATGAAAAATCCGTTGATGATATTAATCAATTTTAATAATGCTAAACCAAAGAAAATTTTATCCAACATCGAAAGTTCACAACAAATTTTTTGGAGATGACCTCTATAAATTAGTGGCTCAATAAGTGATTAAACAACATTTTGGATATTTTAATTCAATTGGCTAAAATTTTAAAATTTTATAATTATTAAACAATAATAATAAATAAATAAATAATTTGTTTGCCACTCCTCGCACCTATAACACTATTTACAACGTTAATTTTTACCAATTGTAATGACAGACATTTACCAACGAAAATTTATTGATAATTGTTAAAATTTTTACCAACAAAATTTTCATTGGTAAAAGGTTCACACTTTACCAACGAAAAATTTATTGGTAAACGGTTTACTCTTTACCTACTACGCAATCTGTTGGTAATTATCAATGACCTTCAAATTAACAACGGATTTGTGGTTGCTAATATTTCATTGGTAAAGAATAATAACAACAAATATCTTTGTTTCAGGAACAAAAAATCTGTGTCCTGAAGCCATATTTTTTTATAGTGTATATAAACAATAAAAACTAGTTATAAATTTGCAAGCTATGAATATTTGGAAAATGTAATTATTTATTCATCAAGTTCAAAAAAGAAAGCATTTCCCTCACAACTATCAATTTTTTAGTATTATTTACCAATTACGCGATCTATTGGTAACTATCAACTACCCTCAAATTAACAACGGATTTGTGGTTGCTAATATTCTGTTGGTAAAGAATAATAGCAACAAATATCTTGGCTCAGGAACAAAAAATCCGTGTCCTGAAGCCATATTTTTTAATAGTGTATATAAAGAATAAAAACTAGTTATAAATTTGCAAGCTATGAATATTTGGAAAATGTAAATATTTATTTATCAAGTTCAAAAAAGAAAGCATTTCCCTCACAACTATCAAATTTTTAGTACTCATTTAAGATGAAATCATACTAAAATCCGTCAATCTTATGTTCCCAAATATAATTATTCAAATTAATTAAATGTTAAAGTAATTTTGAAGAATTTGTGATTTAAGCAATACATGTTGTTGATTTAGTTAAAAGTGTTAAAATAGTATTTTAGATATTGTTGACCTTAAAAAATGAATCAACCGATGTCGGGCCCACTCACGTCACATCAAGCGCGATTTCGATGCATTCCTATCGGAATAACAACGTTAGCAAGGAGGAAGTGGACGTGGAAGGAACTTTACGGCAGAAGACAAAAAATGTTCGAGTTCCGGCGGGTAGAATGAAAGTAATTGCGCTAACAGTTGTCACCGAACAAAATCCAAACTCATTTATGTAACAACAAACGAGAATATGTGGAAGGATAGTTGAAGTGTTAATATATTTCATTTCAAAGGTTTATGTGTATTCTTTCAATAGATGAGTGTTGATTTCGTTATCAGTTCTCCAACCTCCTTCAATGTTACAAAGAGACTCTATTTATACTGCATTGGCCGACGTGGTAATCGTTGGGATCAAAACCATGTGGCCTCATCCCCATAATTAAGGCTTCACATTACTATCTATTCATACAATTAATACATTGTTAAAAGGGTCAGCTGCCCTATATAAAAGACTGTAATACTGACAATCTTTATTAAAAGTGTTACATCAATCACTTCTGACAGATCCTCAAATCTATTATAAGAGATAATTGCGGCTTCATGGGCTTCTTGACAAGTTTGGGGGCCTCAGATAGATCCTTGGAGGTGATTCTCTAAGGGGAGAGCCTCGGCCCCCTTTCTACTTCCTCATCAGTGCGTTAGCTAACGCCTCGGCTCGAGATTTGTTCCAACAAGTACTTCGACCATGAAGCAAGGGCTTCAGTTCGTTGTCCTTTTTGTGTTTCAACTTTATGAGTCTTCATGTGACTTTCCGCCGCGTGGATCCGTCTTCCACGTGGTTGTTCACGTGGTAACTTCTCATGGAGCCTCGGATTTGAGACGTAACAGGTATTACATTATTGCTAAAGGAACAACAAAATGGAAAAAAGGTATTCGTAAGAGTATTTTATGTATGGGTAAATTGACGTATTCGTTACTTAAAAACTTGAAATAAGGATGAATTTTGTAATTTTTGAAAAGGGGAAAAAAGGTCTCGAATTATTAGAACCTCGTGAGAGGTCCTAATTTGCCCTTAAATGAAACTCTAAGACTTAGCTTATGTTTGGGATGAATTAAAATCAGATTTTTAGTATATTTTGATAAAAAATGATAAATATGTGGTTGAAAAGTGTGAATCAAATAAAAAATATTGTTAATATTGACTTTAACTTAGATAAAAATGAATATTTTAATCTCCCAAGCAGGACTTGATAATAAATACGAAAACAATTATCACGTTGATGTACAAATATTTCACTCTATTCTTCTTTTAAAAATGGACTGTGCAACAAAAATCTTATTACTTTTCTTCTTCAGTTCTTCGCCGTATAAAATTCTAATTGAAACGTCACATTAAACTTGAAAATTCAGCACATTTTCTAGCCAATCAGACTTTGACAAAAACGAATAAACTAATCAGTAAGTAAATATAACACCGTGATATAATAAATTAATAATAAAGATAATTTTTTTTTCTTCCCAAACATATTCTATTAACACGTGACTTTCAGGAACACTTCAAACTTGTCTATTCTATCTGTCTTTCATAATCTAATCTTCTCTTGATTAAAAGTATATACATTGAATTTGACCACCACTCAATCATCACATA
Organism: Fraxinus cuspidata; assembly: GCA_903798385.1. NCBI lineage: Eukaryota > Viridiplantae > Streptophyta > Magnoliopsida > Lamiales > Oleaceae > Fraxinus > Fraxinus cuspidata. The sequence continues at coordinate 2,887 of CAIGRP010099855.1, read as the reverse complement.
TATTAATTAATTAATTAATTAATTAGACATCTTTATACAACTAATTAACTGCATTTAATTAGCCGATTATATGATTACAAAAAATCATATATATTCATCTGACTAAGGAACAACTTTCCTGCCGGACAATTATTTAAACACTTATAATTCCATTTAAGTAATCACACACAAAAAAAATGTAAAAAAATTGATAAGAATCATCAAAAGTTGACGAATATTGCATTATAAGGTAGGATTTAATGTGTATTTAATATTTTATTTGTTGGACTCAACATAAACTTGTGAGAAAAGAAAACATTGTGCAGTCATTTTATCAAGTTTGAATTAAAAGTAAACGCTGTATAGAGTAATTAGTTGTATGAAAATTAATGTTTGCTTATTAAAATAAATAAAAGTAGAGAATGATTTGATGTTTGTATGTATAAGGCAACCCTAATTGTAGCATGAAGTTGCTGTAATCTTGGAGACATCTTTGTTTAATGAATAATATTATTTAGAACTACTGGTGTTATAACATCCGTTTAGATGTTATTATATAATAAACTCAATAGAATGCGATTCATTTAATTTTACGTCTCATTTAATACCACATTAGTGTCATATCAAATGATATTTTAACACCAATGATATAAATAGCTCTACTCTTATATAATGCTAGAATTCCAAATATGTTTCTTGGACGACGATTTATATTTCTTGAAAAATGACGAAGGCCTCCTCTTTGAGGTTTTTGATAAATTGATAGACATTCTTTTTCTTTTAAAATGTTACATAACTTTCGCATATTTTGAATTATGAATAACATGAACTTTCCTTAAAAGATTTCTGATGATTATATAGACATTCTCTTTTTAAAAAAAAATAAAAAATTATATGAATCTCGCTTATTTTAAGTTTGGAATAACACATACTTCCATTCATTGCTTCTGTTTTACATGTTAGTGCTAATACTTTTTATAAACTTTCTTTAATTTTGTAGTTCCTTTAACAATAATGTAATATGTAGAAAACTTCTTTAACACTTCTAACTAAATAAAGAAAAAAATATTACTTAGACTTCGAAAGCACAAAAATAAATTCCTTAATCGAGGTGTTCAAATACATTTTCGATTATGACAAGATAACGAGCACACTTCATTTCAGGTTCCCAAGCAAATTCTTAAAACAATTATGTCGTAACAATTCATGAAAATTAAAATGTACATATTTGTGTCACTAGCGAACCAAATTATTCTTTAATCTACAATTTCATCAACAACAACTTTCATCTCATGATCAGTATTTCTTGAAGTAAGTCTAATTTCCTTGATATTAAAGTCATTTAAAGGTTTTAAAAATTGTGGGATGAATGAGTTAAGTCAATAAAGTATCAGATTAACAATAATTTGAATTGCTAATGTAACTTAATAAAGCTTTTCTCCTTTATAGAGTTTGTGACCAGCTATAAAAATTTAGACAAAATTAAAATTGTATACCTAAGAATTTAGCAAGTATATTTTTTAAAAATGTAAATAATAAATTATGATGTGTACCCTAAATTATTGCATACATCATTATAATTTATGAGTTTGCTTGGAGAGCTTGAAATGAAGTGTGCTCGTTATTTTGCAATATATGTAAATATAATTTTAATACTTCATAAACTTATAAAAATGACAAATTCGATTTTAAACTCGGGTACCCATGATTTCAATTCAAGAACCAAGAATGACCTAGATTTGATCGGTTATAGGTTCCGATCCCATTTCTTTTTATTTTGGAACCAGATCAAAATGTCTCTATTCGATTTCAATATGGTTCCGCTTAAAATTTTCACCCTGAACAAAATATGAGAATGAATTAATTACTAACAAAAGTCCGAATCCATCTTCATTTTTAGCCTAACAAGGAATATTTATTCATATATTTTCTTTTAACATATCGAATATTGATTACAACAGACATTACAAATCATATCTACACAATAGCCAATATACTTCACTTAAAAGCGTATCAGTTATATTTTAAGTAAACTTTTTATTTTCAAACATAATTGTATAATTAAGTAAAAAGTTATTTATTTTGCTAGACAGGTAAAAGTACTTTCAAAATAAACATTTAATTATTTACTTATATGTAAATCTTTTGAAACTAGCCAAACATGCCAGTCTATGGACATCAATAAATCGGATTCATCGGTCTTTGAGCATTGTGTTACAATCACAGGCCAGAATTAGTTTTACTGTTGAAGCACTCTGCAAACAGCATACCAAATTACCAATTACCAAATAAAAGTAAACAATTATATTTATGTAGAAAATATATTCATAATTCCACCTTTCTTTTTCTATTTTTTAATATTTCTTGCTTCACCAATGACCGTTTTTATCAAAATGAATTATTTTTATTTCTCTGTTCTAAAATTGAAATTGACGAACCCATCTTTAAGAAACTCAATCCAGGTGATCATCTAATTGGAGGGAGGAAAAACAATACTATTTTTTTCCATTTAATATAAGATTTGGAAAATTATTTAATTTGTCATGTGAACCGACATATATAATTAATTGTGTATAAAAAAATATCTTAAAGTTAAACCCAAAAATTAAAGTGATCTAATAAAGAATTAAGTAATTGAGCTTTGGGTATCTAAATAAAGTGTGTGCCGAACTATATATGTAAATACCGGATCTATTAGAGTTTGTATTTGACGATTGGTCAAGTATATATGAAAACTATATATAGGGTTATAGTTCCCGATTCATATGTGATTTTCTCATTCTTTGTGTCATCCAATCAACACAAAAATACAAGACAAAACATATTGAAAAGGAAGATCCATAAACCTACAATCAAGAATCAAGAAAAAGATTTGGAGCTATTAAATTGAAAAACAAAATATCAAGAT
>CAIGRP010099839.1:0-17683 GCA_903798385.1 Fraxinus cuspidata | reverse complement strand
AACTACTTACAGTCCTAATAGCACCTATCAATCCAACTTGAATCAACTTCTCCTTACTTTATCCTCAAATGCTACCCAGGAGAATGGATATTATAACTAAATTATTGGCCAACCCTCCGGACACAGTCTATGGTCTCTTTCTGTGTAGAGGTGATGTCAACACCGATGTTTGTGAGAAATGTGAGGAAGATGCTACAACTATAATCTTGAAACGTTGTCCTGACGAAAAAGAGGCAACAATTTGGTATGATGAATGCATGTTACGGTACTCAAATCGATCCATATTCTCCAGGGTGGAATTGTCATTTGCAGTATACCTAGTTAATACTGAGAATATCAGCGGTAATCCATATAATTTCATCTATGTATTACTAGGTACGATGAATGAGACAACACGTCAGGCTGCTAATAAATTCTCTGGCGAGAAATTTGCTACGAAAGATGCCGACCTTACGGCATCTGTGAAGTTGTATTAATTTTTGTTTTTAGCCTAATGATAACCCTAATGATAGGCGGAGTAGGCGATATATTAATTTTTTTTGTTTTCAGCCTAACTCTCCTCTCTCTCTTTTCATTTGTCTTGTGAGCTTTCAACTTTTATTTTATTTTCTCTATCTGTTTAATCATCCTCAGTTTCTCATCCCTAAATTCAACACTTTTGCAAATTTTATAACTTGTGTTTACAGTCTTTGACAGTTATACTGACATGTATAGCCTTTCAACTTTTATTTTATTTTCGTCTTCCACAAAGCAATAAATTTTTTTCATAATAATGTCAAAAGGTTTGACACTCAAGTTACTACGCAAACATGTTAGAAAAGCCACGTTAAAAGTGTTAAAACAATAAGATTTTAAACACTTCAAATAATAAGTCACTTTAAAACACTTGGTGAAACAATTTGATGACCTAAAGGCATTTAGAGATGCTAAAGTTTATCTTTGACTATGGATTTTGATTCTTGTTTGGTATGTTTATTTTAATACTATATATTTTTTGCTATTAACAGAGAAATTAAATGTTGCAAAATGAGAATATGTATATTGATGCTATTATTAGTCATTTGAAAGAACTTGTTTCATTTTTTCATACATACAAAGAATCTAAATTTGAATATGACAATATCACTGCAAACAAAAAAAAAAAATTGCTATTTAAATAAAAGTTGAACCTACATTTTATGAAAAACGTATTATTCATAGAAAGAGAAACATTGATGAAAATGTCAATTATGAGATAATACATTAGGCCGAATAATATTTTAGAGTTGATTCTTTATTATACATAGTTGATCAAATTCTTTCTTCACTTAAGGTTAAAACAACTTCAAAAATATAAAATGTTTTTGGGTTCCTTTTTGATTAAAAAAAGATGTATTTTGGAAATGTTGGTGTGATAGTCTCAAAGATTTTTTAAGCATGATATGGGTTTTGATATTGATAGGTAAGATTTATTTTTGAGCTGTAAATTGTGAGAAATCGTTTGTCAGAAGAAACCAAAAATGCTATTGAAGTTTTAGACTATATTAAAATGATAGACTAATTGTTTTTCAAATGTGTAAATTATTTATAGAATATTATTTACTATACTAGTTACAATTACATTTGTCAAGAGCGGCTTTTCAAAATTTTAGTTAATAAATTCCTACATTTGATCAACAATGTTACAAGAAATGTAGAATGGATTTGTCAATGTGCCTATTAAAAAACATTTTATCAATTATAATAGCATAATTGTTAATTTTCTACCAACAATTTTAGAAGAGTAAATATATTTTTGATATTTGAAAGTTTTAGATCATTATTTTTGTATATTTGAATAGTTTTATTTATTAAAAAATATTATTTTTTATTATATATAAAAATTATTTTTGGGGCCCAAATTTGAAGTTGGCCTAAAACCCTCAAAATTTTAGAACCGATCCAACAAGAAACATTTGTAACTCGAAAAATACTTTTTTTACCTAAGCATGGATCGTTTCTAAACACCAATTCCCACTATACCCCAGTTTGGTGGAAATTAAAATCAACGATTAATTTTAACCACACATTTCGTTGGGTCCAACCACTTTTCAACCGCATATTTCATCAATGTTTATCAAAATCTACGAAAATCTGATTTCAATCTCTACCAAATATGGGCTATATCAGAGCAATTTTCATGGATCCAAACACTTGCTTCTTCTTGAGTCTACATATTTACTGTAATGAAAATTCTAAAGTTTTAACAGTTTTGCATTTACGTCCTCAACTTTTTTCGTCGTATTTTCATTTCAATCTTCAACTAATTAGTACATCCGTTCTACGATAACGATCAAAAACTCATTAGGAGAGACTAATAAAACTTATCTTATTTAGGGATGGAAACGTGGGCCTCTGCCCCACCAAGCAATTCCCCGCCATGTTACCCGTTTATGGCGGGGCCGGATCGAGCGAGGCCCTTGTCCCGTTTATGATCCCCTTTTTTTTTGATAATTTATTTTATTACTCCATTAATTAGATCGAGACAAATAATTTTAGTTGCCATTTTCTGTTAAAACTAATGAAATTTCGTAAAATTTTTCATTTAAAGTATTGAATTTAAAATAAATAATAATAATAATAATAAACGGGGCGAGGCACCCGTTTCCCGTCCCCTCCCCGGAGCAAAATTTTTCGCCCCCATCCCCAACCCGAATACCGGATTAAGCTAGTAATCCTCGCCCCGTTTGGGGCGGAGCCCGGCATGTATCGGGTTTGTTGGGTTTTTTGTCATCCCTAATCTTATTCCTTTTATTTTTAAATTAGAAAGATAAACGATAAATACGAAAGTTCAACAACATATTTTTCTCGCGCTGACAAAATATATGGGCAGAACAATCAACATGTACTAATCAATTGAGAGTTAAAGATAAGAATGCAACAAAAAGTTAGGGACATAAGTGTAAAAAATGAAAAAATATTGAAAACCTTTTTATTGTAATTAAAACGTAGTGCAGTGGTTTTATAAGATAAGGGTAAAATTGGATATTGAGGACTTGAGTGCTATGAATAGAAAGGTTGAAGATTACAGCTTTCAAGATAATAAGTTGAGATCTATTTGTTACATTTTCGATAGATTGGGAACCCAGCGGTAATTTTACCTAAAATCAGTCAATACCCAATGTCCTAAACCCCAAATCATGAGGTTACACAGTCTATACGTTCCAAAAGACTTGTAGCTGTGGTTTTTTCCAAATAATATGTCTGATTGACCGTTGACAATGTGTGCTTTCTTCAACTCGTAGAGCATAGAGCTAATTTAAGGAATTCCAAGGTTTTGAATCAAAAGTCTATCCAAGCCTTTATTGGGAATAAAAACTTTAAAGAAATAAATAAATTCTTCTTTACTATGTTAAGTTTTGTGTAAAATTTAATTTCTTATCTCCTAAAGTGCAAATTTATTTATTAATTCTCAAATTTACCTAATGAATTATTTTCAAATGAAAATATAGCCATCGCATTCAATAGTACTTCACTTTATCTCACGAGTGTTTTCTTCTTATTTTATCCCAATTCTTTCTCAATAGCTTTCAAGAAATATATATCGATCTGGATCCTAAATTGACGAGTTAGTATGATTTTATCTTCTCAATATACACTCTTCACATAGAATCCAATATTTAAAAATCTTGACTTTCATAATGATAGATTTTCAAAATCTTTTCAATAGCTTTTGTAGAAGGGCCAAAAGCCGAATGTTTGTAAATTTGCATTATTTTGTTATACAATATTAAAAATTTAAAACAAAGAGTATTATTATTCAAGTAAACACTTCTATTCATGTTTGTTCATGGAAATATACAAAATTTAATCTAGATTTTTACTAGACTCATTAGTTTTTTTTTTCAATACAAAAGTTAATTTTATACTCTCCTCATTGTAGAGGTAAAGGTTGTCGCCTGTAATTAAAATCTTTTTTTTTTCACTTAAATTATATATGTTTAAAATAAAATTATTTACTCGAATTACTAATGTCTCCAATCTTCAATTCAATTACTAGGACACTAAAACCTAAAGTTATAAGAAAATTCCAAATGCCTTGTTTTGTAGTGGAAGATCGTATGTGAATTATATAAATAATGAATAATAAATTGAAACACCGTTGATGAATGACTAACAATATTAATTTGGCAATCATGCAGTAAAACAAAATTTAAATCTAAGGCCGATAAATATTACTTCATCTTTAATTTGATAACTCGACAGAATGCCGAAAATAGTATTTGAAGATAGCTATTTCTTATACAAGCCCTCGACCTCATACTTTTTCAATTTCAGTTCCCAACATTATATTTTTATAACTTTCGAGCTAGACTCTAATTGACGATAATACCGTTTTCTTTAATTTAAAAGCTCATTTTTGTTAAAAAAGACAACTTTACCCTTATGTTTAATTAAATATTAAGAACAAATAGTAATACGAAAAAAAAAAAAAGCAACACCCACCCCGCCTTCCATAGTCGCCCCCAACCCGTAGATAGATTTTTCTTTCTTTTTAAATTTTTTTTTAATGTTTTTTGGCTGTTTTTTCTTGTTTGTAGAGAAAAAATTTTAATGTTACTTTCACAGTTATAATTTTAAAGCAACGCCCAACCCCGCCTTCCATCGTCATTTTAATAATTTTTGAATTTTTTATCGGGTAATTATACTCACACCATGACATTTGTTCACTGCACCAAATATTAACTGTAATGAAGATCCTAATTTTTAAGTTACTTTCACAGTTACATCCTCAACTTTTTTTGTCGTATTTTTAGTTTCAAGTTTCAATCTTCAACTAATTAACACATCTAGTCCATGATAACGGTCAAAAACTCATCGGGAGAAGTAAACAAACTTATTTTATTCTTCGTGCTTTTAAATTAGAAAGATAAACAAAAAATACAAAAGTTCAACAAAATATTTTCCACATGCTAACAAAATATATAGCTAGAAACCATCAAGATATACTAATTTATTGAGAGTTGACTATAAAAATGCGATAAAAAGTTAGGGATATAAGTGTAAAAATGGAAAAATATTGAAAACCTTTATAATTAAAATGCAGTGAAATGGTGTTATAAGAGAAGGGTAAAATTGAATATTGAGGACTTGAATGCTCTGAATAGAAAGTCGAGGGATCAAAATAATAAGTTGAGATCTATTTGTTACATTTTCAATAGATTGGGAAACCAACTGTAATTTTACCTAAAATCAGTCAATACCCATGTCCTAACGCCAAATGGATGATAAGGTTGCGCGGTCTATACCTTTCGTGGATGACGTAAAAGTCAGTCAAACATTTAGGCTATATTTCATAGCCTCTCATTTTCATGAAAAATGATTGCACAATCTATACCTTTAGTGGATGGTGTAAAAGTCGATCAAACATTTAGGCTATATTTGATAGCCTCTCATATCCATGGAAATGAGTGTTTGATCACGTGCACCAATTCCTTAAAATCATGGAAACCATTTTTCCGCCATCCAAAAGATCCAAAATTTAAATATTTTGCACGTGGAAAATTATACCAATCAAACACAATTAATTGAAAATTCTCAGAATAAACAATTCCAGGCAATTCAATTTCTTGAAATTCATTTTCTTTCCACCCAAATTTCGCAATCAAACGGATCCTTATTTATGAATGAAGTTGACAGATTTAAATAGTCTGATTGACCAGTGACAAATATCAGTGGTAGTTTTGATGTCTTTTTCAATGGACAAGGTGCAGAGTCTTACTGACCATGCCTGTTATCCAAGAGCAAGGCTAACTTGAATCAACTTGGCGTAAAAGTTGGTGCAAACATTTGCAATGATATATTCCCCATCGTGTCTTTCATTTATTATTCTGCAAAATTTTCTTCTCAGCGTGTCCATATTTTATTGTTATATTTTAATATTTAATTTAATTGTATTATTATTATTATTATTATTATTATGTGTAATAAATTTTAATCATGTAATCAATAATAATTAAACGTAATTCAATATTTAGATTTTTTAAAAATTTATTAATATATTCAATATCTTAGTTAATTAAACATAATTATTTATGTAGTTATAAAATAAATAATTATTGTCACTTCAATCTCTTTGTAATTTCCAGGAAATTAACTCACATAGCAATGACTGTCATTTATGAAGTTTCCTATCTCTTTACGCTATTGATCATAATATAGTCAGACAAAGTGATGATTGTTGGGGGAGAATGATGACCTAAAAAATTTTGATGTGCAGAATCTGGTTTTGAGATCAAAATATAGCAGTAGCAGACCATGTCGGCCTTGAGCATCTCTGAATATTTTTTGTTGTTTTGCTTTCTCTTTTTCTTTAGCACGAGAAGGGTTAGCTCCGTGAATTATCTTTCTGATTCCTGCCCAAATGAAACTACTTACAGTCCTAATAGCACCTATCAATACAACTTGAATCAATTTCTCCGGACATTATTCTCAAATGCTATCCAGGAGAGTGGATATTATGCCTACACTTTTGGCCACAGCCCTCCGGACACGGTCTATGGTTTCTTTCTATGTAGAGGTGATGTTCCCACCGATGTTTGTGAGATATGTGTAGAAAATGCTACAACTAATATCTTGCAACGTTGTCCCAACGGAAAAGAGGCAACAATTATGTATGATGAATGCATGTTATGGTACTCAAATCGATCCATATTCTCCAAGGTGGAAGACTCATCTAGGCTTTACTTTGTTAACACTCAGAATATCAGCGATAATCCATATAATTTCATGTATGTATTAGGAGGTACGATGAATGAAACAACACGCCAGGCTGCTAATAAATTCTCTGGCAAGAAATTTGCTACGAAAGAAGCCAACGTAACGGAATATGTGACGTTGTATACCCTGGCACAATGCACACCTGATCTTTCTAGAGAAGATTGTGAGTTCTGCCTTCGAGATGCCACCTCCAATTTACAATCATGTTGTGAATATGCGCGAGGAGCATCAATTCTTTCCCCTAGCTGCAATATGAGGTATGAGATATACCCCTTCTACTACAACGCCACAACCGTCCCTGCACCTGCGCCTGCGCCTGCGCCTGCGCCTGCGCCTGCTCCTGCGCCTGCGCCTGCGCCTGCGCCTGCGCCTAATAACAAACAAGGTAACGTCCTAATGCAAAACATCTCTTTTACGTCAATTGTCTCGCATAATTAAACACTTAATAGGGTTTTTAACCTAGCACTACATGTCTGTATATCTCCATCAATTTTTCAGAATTTTAAGTTCAACATAGGCTATAAAACTTGTGCTTTTACTTTTTGAAGATACTCAAACAACTATAGATAGAAGCAAGTTTTGAAATCCCAATTTACCTTTTTGTTCTTAATACAGGAAACAGGGGAATCTCAAGACAAGTTATTATAGCTATCGTTGTTCCAATTGTTGTTGTTTCCTTAGTGGTTTTGCTGGTAAGCTTACGTTTCTTGACTGGGAGAACGATGAAGAAGAAACAATATGGTGGTACTATAAAGGAGAGAAATGGTAAGCCACGGATGGTCAAAAAGGAAGTAGAAAAATTCCCTTTCGATCTAATCTCTACACACGGTATTTAGATGGTGTGATAGCATGAAATGCGCTGATTTACTTTTTGTACATATTCAGCAGTTTTTTGCTGATTGCATCGATCATTGGTTTTGCACCTTCAAAATAAAATTTCAAGAATTTAAATGTAAAATGCTTTTTTTTCCTTGTCCTGCACGTTTGTTTTTTTACTCATGATTTGTTTTTGTGTGTAGAAGAAGATGAAATTTCGACGGTTGAAGCCCTGCAATATGAGTTAAACACTATTGACCTTGCTACTTCCAGCTTTTCTGCTGACAATAAAATTGGAGCAGGTGGATTTGGTGACGTGTACAAGGTTATTTAAGGAATATATTGCTCCTTGTCCCGGCTCAATGACCGGGAAAAGGAGGGTTTTCCTATATAGTTTCTCTATGTTTGGCATAATATAATTATCCTATTTCGCTGCTACTTTGCATTCACACTTTCTTGGATAATTAAATAAACATATGGCTAGTAGTATTAAGACTTGAAATTTCAACTTATGGTCAACATTTATTAAGATGAGTTGTTCAACCCTATGGCACTAAAGTCGATGTGATATGTATCCCTTCAAATATATAGTACTATATTATTGTATAATACTGTGTATCAAACAATGTATGTAGGGCATTCTTCCAGATGGACGAGAGATAGCTGTGAAGAGACTTTCTAAAAGTTCAGCACAAGGTGCAAAAGAATTTAAGAATGAGATTGTAATCGTTGCCAAGCTCCAACACAAGAATCTAACAAGATTACTAGGTTTTTGCTTGGAAGGAGAAGAGAAGATTCTCATGTATGAATTTGTGCCAAATAAAAGTCTTGATCACTTTCTATTCGGTAAGCATCAATGTGAATACTGTTGTTCATTGAATTTTCGTGCATTTGCAGCCATGAAACCTGCATCATAATTCCAAAGTTATTCCCATTCAATGCTAATTATCTTCATTCATTTCCTTCATGGATGTAAAGATCCAGAAAAACAGCAACTCTTGGATTGGTCAAGACGTTACAAGATCATTGAAGGAATAGCAAGGGGAATGCTTTACCTACACGAAGATTCGCTTCTTAAAATTGTACACCGTGATCTCAAAGCTAGCAATATACTCTTGGACAGAGACATGAACCCAAAAATCTCGGATTTTGGCATGGCAAGGATTTTTGATGTTGAACAATCTCAAGAAAATACTATTAGGATTGCTGGCACATAGTAAGCTCTACTTTATATTATTTTCAATATCAACACTTATCTACCCTTATGATGTGGAATCTTATTTTTGCCTTGTAGTGGTTACATGGCTCCAGAGTACGCATTGCACGGTCAATTCTCAGTAAAATCCGACGTCTTTAGTTTTGGAGTCCTAATTTTGGAAATCATAAGCGGCAAGAAGAGTAACAGCTTTTACAAATCACATGGTACAAGAGACCTTATAAGTTATGTGAGTGCAAAGTTCAATTCCGCTTGTAAATTAGGGTACTCGAATGTTCATATTAAAACATATTATTAGGTAAATATGACAAAAAAAAAATTATAAATTAATCAAATAGGTTTTAAGGCTAGTTTTGTTTGCACAGGCTTGGAAGCTTTGGAGAAATGGTGCACCCTTGGAATTGATGGATCCAACTTTGCGACAGTCTTATGTTTTGGATGAAGTCATTCGATGCATCCAAATTGGCTTGTTGTGTGTCGAAGAAGATGTCAATAAAAGACCAAAAATGGCATCAATACTTCTTATGCTTAAAAGTTACTCGGACAATTTACCTATTCCTCGACGACCTGCATATTTTATTTCGAGTGGATCAGATAGCATGACAAGAGAGACATGCCCCAATCAACCACAATCTATAAATGAAGCATCGGACAGCGAATTGTGTCCAAGATAGTCGATTATGTGCCATTGACATATTGTTAGATGTGGAAATGTGACATCTCATAAAGGCAAATCATTTATATAGTCTTATTTGTGAGAGGATTACATCTGAGCACTTGATACTCTTAAAATACCTCAATTTTTCATTGTCACCTTTTCGTATTCAATACCTTTAATTTTACTGTCAAAGCAAGTAATTTTTTTATTTAAAAGTGGAAAAGGTAAAACGTGTATGAAAATTAAAAAAATAATAATAATAAATCACTTAAAAAGTAACTTTTATTATTCCTAAGCTTGACATATTTTTCATTTGTTGTTGCTATTGTTTCAATAAGCTTTTTACCCCCATTCCCAAACCTTATCAAATGAAAAATTGAGGCAGGGCTTATTTTCAAAAAATTATTGGTAATGCAATTCTTCTCTATTCTCTTTCCGGTTATTTTATTCGACTCAAAACTTTTCAACCACACGTCTCATTTATTTTTATCAAAATCTAAAAAAAATCTAGCCACCGTTTGGTAGAGATTTTAATTTAAGTTAAAGTCAACAATTAATATTAATTATACATTTTATGGAATCCACAACTTTTTAACCACACATTTTACAACTTTTATCAAAATCTACTAAAAATATAATTTTAATCCACATAAATGGGCCTAATTTTAACAGTTTTGCTATGTTTATATCTTGATTGACAGTTTTGTTTACATTACATGGTGTGACACACATTTTTGCCATTGATTAACTTAAAGTTATCAATACCTCAATTTTTACGCATCATGAAAATATCAATCGAGATGTACAAATAAAATTATACAAGTAGCTTAGTTCTAATTTTAATTCCCATCAAATAAGGGAGAAAGTAAAAGCTAATCAAATCTAACTAGAATTTTATTTATTAAGCCCATCTTTCAAATCAACTAGCACTTTATTTATTAAGCAAGGCATTTAACAATCATAATTTGGGTAAAATGAAGTTTTGAATAGTGAAATTTTAAATAATATATAGTTGGAAGTAAAACGAAATTCTGAATTTACGAGTATAATATTTTATTGAACGAATGTGTGATGAAAAATAAATATATAGAATAAGGGTGTGTTTGAGCCACGTTATTTTGAAAGAATGTATTTTGGAATAGTAGATTGATAGATAATGTGTAGTTAAAAAAGAAAGAAAAAATATTGATGTGATGGAAAATATTATTTTATTAAAGAATGTACGATTAAAAATAACATAATAATGAAAATGAAAATTTTAACTAAATTTAACCGCGATACCGAAGCGCGATTATTAAACTTAAAAATGTTATTCCATTCTCAAGAAGGCAGAAAAGAAGAGACAAAACCAGACGCCGAAGAGTGCAAAATCGAAGTATACCCTCCTTTAAGCCTTTGCTTTCTGCTCTTTCTTTCTCATCCATGGAATTTCAAGCATTTTCTTTTTCTTCTTCTTCTTCCTCCTGTCAATAAAAGTAAACCTTGCAACTTGAAATATGCTTCTTTTACCTCAGAGGAGACTGTTTCTGAACACCAATTCCAACTACAACAGTGCATTTTTCATGGGCTCCAAATACTTGTTTCTGCTTAAGTCTACACTCGCGCCGGTTACACACACACATAAATATGCGGCCCCTTTTTCTTCAACTTCGCAACCTCGGTTTTTTTTGTACTCATAGGAAAAATATAGCATTTTCTACTTCTTCGATAGCCATATCTCCAATTCATCGGATGACCTCTGGGTTGAGTTATTACCCTCATGACGCCATGCCTATACCCAGACCAGGTTTTTTAATTCTGTTTTTTGATGTTTTATTCCCTCATAATCTATTTGCTGCATTATTAATATATGAAAATTGACTGTCAGATGAAGGCACAACTAGTTAAGTGGAGAGAGCATTTTTATAGCGTTACTATTAACAAATTTCTTTATTTCAAAACTCATTTGGTATTTAAGTTTGTTTATCTAATTTGATACTTAAGTATGCGGGTATTATGCACGTTGGATAAAAATATGGTTCTTAGCGTTGTTTGAAGAAAACTTCATTTGAAATTTATAGAAAGAGAAACAAAAATACGGTATCACAAAACTACTGCAACAGCATCGTAGAAGTGGTACCATCATTTGAAGATAATTGAGTGTGGCTAGTTTTGTCTGTTCTGTTTTTAATGGATTTTGAAGAATGTTTTTATTTGATTTGGTCTAGTTTCTGGAGTCGTTTTGGAGACCCTGGAGCAGCAAGTGCTAGAATCGGAGCAGTTGAGGATGTTAAAGCTGAAGTTGGAGGAGATTGGGATTGATGGAGATGCTTGTAAGTCAGGGCAATACTATGGTTTAACATGTCCAAGCGCATGTGCTTTTAAATATTCTTTTGCGTAGATACTTGTCATGTTTCAGTTTATTCTGCTATAAGGATATTGCGATTTAGTAACAAACATTTTGCTACTACTATATATGAAGAAACAAGTTCTATATACAGTATCTATATCAATCACTTCTAACTAGAACTGCAGAAAGCATGCCAACAGACATGTAAGTTAATTTTCATTTGAAGCGGCAATGCTGCAGAAGAATTCTGTTTCTTCATAAGTTATAATAGTTAACAACAGCTGAAACCATATAATTGTTTACAACGAGACTGCATGTCAATTAGTCAGAACTATACGTACCAGTGCATGCTCATTTTAGTTGTTTGTTCCATTGTTCGAGTCTCCTCGTTGTCTACTTTGTAGTGCAAAGGTGGGGATTCAGAAGAGAAAAGCTTATCTCTTCACATCACAAAAGATGGGTAAGTTTCCTATTATACTTTGTTTTCTGTGTTTTCCTTTTCTTTTAACAGAAATATATTAATATACCCCTGTATGTCATAGTGCTGCAGCAATGTGGACCTGCTTTCGGGCTAATTGTGGGTGGAGAGGCACTACAAGGGTATGCTTCAAATGAAGTTACTTAACTGACTACCAATGGTACATGACTCGTGATCTAGTGCTTATCTTGCTTGAAGGCCCTTGCTGATGTAAAATCTACTTATGCGCAAATGAGTAGAATAGCCAAAGCAAAACAACCATTCAGAGAAATCACAGAAGAGAGTCTGGAACTGGAACCTTTGTGCAATGAGGTAGTTATCATTAATTTGTTATATATATTTGGACATTATCTTCCATACAATTAACTGGAAGTAGAATCTTTTTTGCTAATGTCGTTTCACATCTGTTCAAGAAGTTATCACCAAACTCTGCTGTTATGATCTATAAATTATAGTTTCAAGCATGTTTTTTAATAATTTAGATTGCGGAATTCTTTCTGAGTAGACTTTTGACTAGAAGACTAGAACATTACATGTTTTATTTTATTTTTTTGTTGTATAAGGAATCAAATGTGGACTTTTACAACTTGATATAATCTGAATGCATGGTGTGACCAAGAGAGAGAACTTTCATGGAAACCTTGAATGCTATTCAAGCACAGAAAGTCAATACGTGCACTACTTGTCAATGAGTCAGTGAACATCTAAAGCCTTTTACAGTTTACATTAAATTTCCAAATCTTAGGGATTTTTTTCTGTGTAATCTCTTGATTGATCCCAGTGTCATTGAATCTTAATAAACTTTGAATGTGTATATTTTGTAATAATTTATAAGCTTACTGCATGTTTGGCACTGCAAAATCTTGTGCCTCTTTTCTTGTTAAGATAATTTAGACCGTTTGTTCCCTGTCTATGATTCTACACTGGTTCTGTTTGTGGTTTCTCTATATCTGACAGAGATATTCAACCTTGTTGATGCCCTCTGACTGTTTTTTCAGCTACTTGCATATTTTACTGAGCGAATGATATCTGGGGAAACACTGCAGAGAAATTATGTAATGCAAAAAAGAAGAGGCAACCAGGTGCAGATGTTTTTTTATTTTCAGAAATGTTCATGTATATTTGTGTGCAATCACGAGGTTGTCTTGACATGCTAAAGAATTATTTCTAGCCGTGGCAGTAATTACATTTCCGCCGTATCCTCATCCAACCTGAACCCTGGGCCCTTTGCCCTTCTCCTGAAAGAAGAGGAGGGGCAGGGAACAGACTTTAGAGAGACGGAGAGGGGTGCCAGAAACATTGTTTTGACTCTTCAGAGCTATTATAATTTAGTAACTTGAATTTGATTTAATTACTAATTTCTCTGGAAGAATGTCTGATGAAGATTTCTATACAGATTGCTATTGCTTTCACCTATCGAAGAAATGGAGAACTTGTCAGCTGCAAGTATAGGGATATTACTAAGAAATTTTGGTAGGTATGTCTACGCGAATTGTTAGTTGTTCTTTTTGCCTAAAAAGATTCAAATTTACAAGAAAAACACTATTTGTAAGATGTTCGTTGTGATTATATAGCTTTCCTACTGCACCAACCATTCATACTATGGCACTGGCTGTCAATTAGACTGTTCTAGTTTTCTGATGTGCCTTTTTAAGTATAACATAGAAGTACTTCTGATGTTTTACCATCACTAGTCTGATACTATGTCGCTGGTAATGCTGTTAATGTGTCCAGGAAACCAATACTGAAAAGATTTTTTATGGACTGGATGATATAAAGGGAGCTAGTGATATTATCATTGTAAGATAAATTTCTTCATTGTTCTGCTGTCAATGGTCAATTCAATTTAAATTTTCAAGCTATTTATTCTCATATTTTTAAATTAAGGTTGAAGGTGAAATGGATAAGCTTGCAATGGAAGAAGCTGAGCGTGCCGGATGGTGCACCTCCAAAAGTCTCAAACAAAGAGCTCCCTTCTGCTGAAGAGGTATCTTTCTGGCTGCAACTTTTTAACAAACCACTTATGATGTCTCCTAATATTTCCTGAGTATCTATGGCTAACCCCAATATTGTTGTGATTTGCATTTTCAATCTTGATTGAGTTACATTCAATCCTGCTTGAACCTTTTGATTTCCATCTTCGGTGAAATGCATCAAGTCACCCTCTTTCCCTTTCTATATGCCTAATTCTCTGATCTATATTTTTCATCATTATTGTTATTTTTTCATCTTTTCCACACTTCTTTGTTACGCTTTTCAAACATTAGCTGCTTGTCCTCCATTGGTACTAGGACTTTCGACAATATGTATACTGGAGCTAGGGCAGCAAACAAGACAGCTCTCTCCTCACTGTCCTTGACATCATAGATTTTCTAATGAACCTTGCACTGAAGTGTTGCTTTTAATGCCCTTTTACTCATTCTTTGAAGCTAGGACACGAAGTATCAATATTTATGGAACTGCAAAGAGTACATTGAAAAGGTTTGTTCTGATTATATTTTGTTTTATTAAATAAATGATTTGTAAAAAGAAATTGCTGGGATGCAAAGCTTTTCGGCTTTTTCTTTTGTTTCTTTTGATAGGCATCTCGCATAATACTTGCCACAGATGGGGACCCACCTGGTCAAGCCTTGGCTGAAGAACTTGCCCGCCGCTTAGGGAGAGAAAGGTTTATCTTGCAATTAGTATAAGTATATCAACAACGATTCAACAAAATCTAAGTTTTTTTTTTTTCGGTTAATAGGTGTTGGCGAGTCAAATGGCCAAAGAAGAATAATGCTGAATCTTTTAAAGATGCAAATGAGGTTTAATATCCAAATTCTAAACTCATGTTACATTAACTGCTTTACAGGATCTGTTACATGCAACTTATAAACCATAAATTCAATTGTTTTTGAAATCTTCGCTTCTAATATACTGATATGCTAGTGCCTCCATTGTGCCTGCTGTTTTCAGTTGCAACCATGCAAAGCTTGTTTAAAGTTTCGTATTTAACACGTTTCCTTCAAACTGGTTTAACATTCTATGTTCTGCTAAATTGCAGCATTGTTGAAATTTGAAATCACATTTAATGCATGACTCTGTACTGACATTACCTTTCGTTGCTGATACTGTGGCAGAAAATGATGTCTGAAGTGTCTCTCTTTGAATCTTTGAAGCTCTGGAACCATTTACTTTGTTGCAGTTTCGTAATGTAGTTTTTGAGTCCTTATAGACTCAATTCATATTTCTGACATGTTTAAAAGTAAAATTTGAATGCTTCAACGGTTGGGACACATTAGAGAGTATGAGAACCGTTCTCTCATATTAATCAACATATTTCAGACGTGTATAAGCAAATTTTTGTATTGAATTTAGTGTTTTTAGATCCTAATACCATTCATTATGACCTTGCATTCATGTGTAGAAACATTCTTCAGCTGGTAAATGTTGTCTTCATTACTCCTACCATTTATTGATATTGTTGCTTTGACTATGCCATATATTCTAAATGTAGGTCCTTATGTATATGGGTCCTACTGCATTGAGGGAAGTCATTGAAGATGCTGAACTTTATCCCATAAAGGGGCTGTTCAATTTTAAAGATTACTTTACAGAGATTGACCAGTATTATCATCAAACACTTGGCTATGAGCTGGGAGTTTCGACTGGATGGAGGGCTTTGAATGAATTATATAATGTAAGTACGGTTTGCACAACATTATAAGTTTACCACTTTCAATGCTTATTGCTACTTCCCATGTTAACCTATTCACAATCAGTGGATGAGCTAGGATTTATATTTGATGGGTTTAGGATACCTGCAGAGGCCGATAAGCACTGAATATGTATGATATGCGCTGGATATGTTTTGTTTACGAGGAAATAAACATTATTTTTATTTTGGCAAATTAGAAAAATCTTATACAAAAATAACTTCTTTTACTAGTTATTGAGATTTGGTACATTCACACATGAATCTTATTATATAAATTATCACAAGCAGTTTGTTAAAATGAAAAATCTTATGAGAATGGTTTAAAGAAGTGACAAGTAAAAAGATCACTTGGGATTTTCCAAATTAAAGTATCTCTCTTCTGGTTATGCATTTGAATATTTTCTTCAGCTGATGCAAAAATTGGGTAAATTTGGTTTGGGACTTTTTTTCTGTAAATTTCATTTTCTGGAAAGTTATTTTATAATGCTTTGGAGTATCTGTTACAATCTTCAACTTTCAAGGTGATAGAGTAAGAAACTTTCAATGTGATAAGCACTGTAATAAACCTAAGTTATTAAAACTTATCCCCCATCTCGCTGGAAAAGACGGTTAAGAAATATGGTAAATTTCTGTTGTTTTAGAAGAAGGATGGTAGCAGCGTGAATTTTGATACAATGTTTGGTGTGTTATGGATTCGAAGAGGAGTTTCCTAATCTGTTAAATATTGTCGTTGGCAAAAAATGGAGAAGTTTGGGGATGTTTCATTTTGGAGAAACCATCAAGATTTAAAACGGGCGATACTCTTGAATTGATCAATATATTATATTGTACACTTTTGGAAAAGATTCAGAGTGATGTCATGAGAGGGAAAAGAACAAGCATGGGCGGCCTCTTTTTCCCCCAATCAATTACTACTGAAGGACCGGAGTTGGTTCTTATGAAATCATATTTTGAAAACTGAGGTTAACAAACAAAGGAAGAAGATTTCTCCTAATTGTTCTCTGTAAACAAAATGTAAGGAGACTAAAAATCACGGGCTGTTTTATTTGTAAGAAGATTTCTCCTAATTGTTCTCTGTAAACAAAGGAAGAAGATTTCTCCTAACATTGCGAAGTGGTGAATGGTCTGTGGTCTTGGACATACATTTGGAAATACGTGGTATGCTCGAACGAGAAATACCTCTTGGATAGGCAAAGATAGGGGTGGGCATGGTTAGAACCGAACCAAACTCGAAATTTTCGGGCATTTAGTAAATGAAACCGTCGGGTCTAAATTTAATTATGGAACTATTCGGGTTCGGGTTCGGTTTTATTCGGTTCAGTTCGATTCAGTTCGGTTTTATTCGGTTCCGGGATTCCGTACGATAATTAAGTTTTTTTTATATTACAACAATGCCACAATAATTCGATTATGACATATTCAATCTTAATTCTTACAAAATAACGTAGTCCAATTTCGTGATATCTTTTGCACTTTTCTTTGTTAAGTTCTTCGTAGATTTGACTATTAAAATCACAGAAAGATGAAGATGACTAGTTTACAATAATGGAGCGGTAGAAATGATACTACAGTAGAATAAGAGATTTGGGTGAAACTTAGGTCAATCTGATTAAGTTGGGCTTGGCTGAAAATTAGAAATAGTAAAATCATATTTTGGGTTTTGACTAAATTATTTAGTTAGCAATGTATTTAAAAATAATAAAATAATTTGACTTATTTATGATAAAAAAATTAGAAAAATTGGAGAGATT
>CAIGRP010099838.1:0-10287 GCA_903798385.1 Fraxinus cuspidata | reverse complement strand
TATATATATATATATATATCGTTACTTCTTTACGATTCAAGTGGTAGATACTGATTTCTTCTTTGAAAATCCAATCTTATATAATTGATTTCTTTTGCACATCAACATTCCTTTTTGTGATCTTGATGTACCACGGCAACTCAATTGTTCTGCCTCTAATAATAAACTACACAGGAAAATTGGACGACAAAAATTCCTACAGTAGGACAATGAGGTGGAAGGTTTATACTGTCTAAATTAGGTTTTTGAGAACTATTTTCTGCTAGCAAAAATCCATTATTTTTCAACCCTAATACTAGATAAAATATATGTGCTTTAGTAATTCTAATCATATTAGGTTTACACAAAGTTCTGATAATCCTAATCCCATTAGGATACTAAAAGTTCTAAATTTATCGGGCACAAAATAAATTAATCTCATTAAATACTTTTGGCCCACTAGTTAATAGTCCGACCCAACAACTAACTAATTGCATAAATGTCCCACAAGTATCAATTATCTAAATCCTCTTTTCATTTTTCACTACTCACCCTTCTGTGTACTAGTAGTAAGCACATACGTTGCATGTTTTATGTATCGGATGATATGCGTAATATTTTTAAAGTTTGTTTTTGAAAGTAGTTGATATAATTAATATTGCTAAAGGAAAAATTAAAATTAATAAAAAGAATATATATGAATAACACTTTTTATGTAGTTATGTATCTAATGTGAAAGGTTGAATAAATTAAAATGTAATATTTTCATTAAAATAACATTTCTTTATACGCAATATTTTTTGTTAACGTCCTACGACTTTTCTTCTTTTTATTTTATGTTTTTAGCCTTTTATCAAGATTTTTGTTGTTTGCATTAAAATTCCACAAAAACAAAAATGCAAAATATAGTTGCTCATGAGATAATATATGTTCGGGAAGGTATATTACAATGGTAAGTATTGTTTGTCCTTGAACCTTGTTAGTAGAAGTATTGAAATTATTTTCTCTTAAATTTGAATGGATATCCTTCATCTTTTGCGCATGTTGTCTAATGATTATTTTTGAATGGATAATATGTTTCTTAAAATAACGACAAATCATTTTTTGTTCTGTTGTAAAGGCCATTGAATGGGTCCAGATTCCTTAAAAGCATCATAGCACAATTTCTTTTCAAGATTAACTTATATGGTAGGATACAATTTGGTAACAATGTATTTGGGAACTCCTTTTGATAAAATTGATTTGTATTTAGAATCTACACAAAAGATAAAAAAGGAAAGTCAAATATGAAATGAAATTATAAAAAAGAACATATCTTGAGGGTGAAGAACTAAAAGTATCAATTATCATATATTAAATTGAATTGACAATAAGAAAGCATGTCAAACAATTGTTAAATTCTACCACTTCTACAAACAACTTGCATACTTAAATTCATAAAATTGAATGTTTATCCTTTGTGCTTTACTATTAATGACAACTTCAAATACATTATAAAATTATTACTTTAACATACCAAAATTCCTATCATATCTGTTTGAATATAAAAACTTCAAATTATATTTAAAAAGTAAAGTATGTATACATGTATATATTAGAATGCAAAAATCAATGCATAATTTATATTCATTAAATATATCCAAAATCACAAAGCATAAAAAAGTTATACTTCATTTAATTTGTCAAAAGTAGTGACATGTTTAGTCTCTTGATTTGGTTTGCTTAAAATTCAAGTAAGCATATTTGATTCATTTCGATTTGATCTCATTAGATTGTGTATCATTAGAGATATGCACCACTTTTTTAATAATCATGTGTAAGTCAAGAGAAGGTGATGATAGAAAATTATAAAAATAATTGGTAAGAATTTAAAATCAAAAGCTAATTTTCTAACATGCTTTAAATATAGTATGATACGACTAAATAATTAATATTTAACAAAGCTACTAAGTCAAATTTAAGATCTTTTAGTTTTAAAAATGTTAATATTTTTAGTAATATTTATATATAAACTTTAAAAAGTATCAATGATAGTAACAATTTTTAGTATCTCATATATCACTATTTTAACATGGCGACATTTAAAATTTAAAATCTACACTTTTTAGTATGATAATATGACAAATATTCTACTGTTATAATTGACAAAAAAAACTTTTGAAATACCTACAAAATATTTAAACAGAAAATTGAGGGATGTGACATAAAATTTAACTAATTGATTATGAAATTAAATGATTTACGCAACTAATTTTTAACAATAATTTTGTGTCAAACTCAAATATTCAAAAAAGAAAAAAAAAAGTTGGGAGGCTATGCATTCAAGAGCCTTCTTAATGATTAGTAATCATAATTTAGTAAAAAAAATTAGATTTTTCCTATGAATTAAACGTAATAATACTAAGTGATTGTAAATTACAGGGATGGCTATAATCAATAAAATTAATAACTCAAGAATTATTTAAGTATTTTACGGAGATGTGTATTGAATCAAATTTGTAAGGGTTTTTAGTCTTGAGAATATGACCACTCGAAATTTCGGAGAATCTAATTTTAGATTTTGATAATTTTTCTCTTATCCAATGTTTAAGTGAAAAAAAATGCAAATTCCAATAGGCACCAAACTGCTTTTGACACTCAAAACTCGTACATAAATTTTTTGCTAGTAAATATGTGGCATTAGAATTTGTGCTTCCTCAAAACTAAAATTCGCGCAGTATACAATTGTATCAATGAGGGAAAAAACATGTTAATTAATCAATGAATATCATAAAGTTAAAATATCTTAAATTCAAGTTGAGCAAACAAAGAAAAATTTTGTACTAAATATAATAATTAAATGTCGATTAAAAATAAAGTATTTGTAGAAAATAACTTCAAAGCTAGTTATCCAATATAAAAAATCTTCACATATTTCACACTACTGAAAAGTTCATCATCATAAAAAAATAAAAATAAAAAATCTATTGATTGGTTGTTGAGCCCTATAAAAAAAAAATTGGCCATCATTCCGATCAAAAGAGGCCATGTTTGGATTTTCTATTGTCATAAGAATAATATAATTTTGATTAATAAATCGGTAATTAGTTACTAACATATTACACATCAACGATTACTTAGAGAAAGTAAAATATGAAAGAAAACAATTTATACATACTCAAAATGTGAACTGTGAGTGATGAATTTTGAATAGCAAATTCAAAATTGAGACTTGTGAAGAGTAAGAGAGTTCTAATATAGTTTTTCTCACTTATCTCCTTCATTTGGTCTAAAACTCTTATCAAAAAATATCATTTCAAAGCAAAATATTTATATCATCGACAACGAAATATTCTATGATTATGTATTTGATTCTTATAAGATTTAAAGATTGCAATTATGGATTGAATTTATTATTTCCAATAGAATATTTTAAGAATGCAAGATTATTTTTAATATATAATAATTAGTGAAAATTAATTTACTTAATTTTTGTAAGCATTAGTAATTATTAATTATCTTATTTAGAGGAAATAAATTAAATGTCAAGGGTATTGTTCACCGTAAATATAAAGTTACGTAAAAGTAAATTGCAAAATCGAATGTTTATCACCTATTCACACGTGGGTTATTAAAAAATGACATTTGTCTCATAATTTATCAAATTAATGTAAATTAATGGTGATTAAAGAGTTGATGGGTTATTGAAAAATGACTTTTCGTCTAATACTTATCAAGTGAATGTTATTTAGTGGGATTTTTCTAAACTATTATGTTTTATTTTCAATGTAGGAATGCAATATTATTTTAATATGTAATATTAGGTTTAAAAAAAATTAATTGTATATATAATTTTTTATTTTTATAAATACTATATATTAATATTAGTTGACTGAATAGTCTATGTCATTTCATGTTAATTATATATGTAGTATTGCTATAATTTTTATTTTATTTTATATAATTTTTTATTAATTATATTCCAATTGGTTAAGAGTTGGAATTATTGTCAATCTAATTCGATGTTCTTCGTGACCTTGAGCTATTGAATCAATGAGTTGTATATGAAACTCCTTTACAATTGTACAATAATGCTACTCGTACAGCTTTTCGCTTACATTGAGGATGACATCCTTTTTGTTTTAAAAAAACTATGGGCGAAAAAAGTGATTTTTTTTACATGGTACAATATAAACAATGATATAAAAGATGGTGTACATATAATATGATTGAAATTTGTAACTCCGCCTTGGCCAAGGGGTTTCAATACCAATGCCCAGGCCTATGAATATTAGAACATGTTCTCGTATTATCTAGGAGTGATGAATCTCAACTCGATCATCCATTAACTTTCACGTGATTTCCATCATATCTAATCAATGTTATATTAACAACCCCAAAATAGAGCCATATCCCACACTATCAAATTACAAATATTTACATAAGATTCCATGGTGATCCAAACTCTAAGAATTAGTTTTAAAACCGTCAATGAGAGATAATTCACTGACTCTAAGATTGTCATCAACACGGAATATCTACAACGTGTCCAATGACCTTGTTAGTCTAACATGCATTAAAAAATTTACTCAAGAGTCCAATGAACCAGTCTCTTCAAAATAAAAAGTGTAATATGTGTTAGTATATTCAATAATGATATTCGTGGCTCATTTGTCTATATGGCTAGCAACAGTTCAAGAATAAATCAACATGATATATATCTCATAATCATAAGTCATTGTGATTAACATATCACACGCATTTATTATTTTGAACGTCATTATTCATAATTATTTATCTAAACGAACAATTTAATAGAGATGTCAATAAATAGAATTAATTGCATTTGATAATAAAATAAAATCATAATTCTCAAAAACCCATTGGACATAAGGCATAATACTAATGGGGACATGTGTCACAAGATTCTTGAGTATCGATGTGACACATGGCAAAATAGCAAAATATAGTGAAATGTGAGATTAAATATTAGAGAGACAACATATAGATATCTCTAGGCAATCACCTTCAATGGGACGATTGATTCGTGATAGTGATCGATGGGTACCATATAGGCCTCTAGTCAGCATAGAGTCTAACCGATCAAGTTCAACTGGTGGGTGTAGGGATGGCAAAAAATCTCGTCGGCTCGAGCTTGGCCCGTAAAAAGCCTGAGTAGGGCCCTGCTCGGGCTCGGTGGTGGGTCGAGCCCCATTTTGGGGCGTCGGCTCGAGCCCGGCTCGGCCCATGACTAAGTAATATAAAAAATAATTTAATTTAATTTTTTTAAGTATTTTTTATATATTAATATTTAGTTATTATTTATAATAAGTATAAATTGCACAAATTTTAAATACATTATAAAAAATTATAAATTTATAACGAATATTTTTATTTTAAAAAAAGAACACCGGCTCGGCTCGGGCCCGACTCTTCGGGCTGAAAGCTCGGGCCGAGCCTCATTTTTTTGATCGAGCTTTTGCTCGGCTCGGGTCCAAAAAAGTTCAGACATGTTTTGCTCGAGTCGAGCCCGAACTTTGAATTTCGACTCGTAGCTCGGCTCGAATCGATTCGTTGACATATCTAGGTGGATGGATGGTTGAATAGGTCACCTGTCAGCTAGAGCGGATGGTCGAGCTCGACTAGCTGATGGGTGGCCACAAAAGGACACATAGCAGCAAAAACACACAATCGAGCTTGATCAACCTTACCCCTTAGCTGGCGGGTAGTGTGTAGTCCACTGACTAACAATTGGAGGTGATCGAGACCATTCTTCATTAATGGCCAATGACTGATTGCTTGGGGCATTGCCACTTAGGTGCTCAAGTTTTTGGTAGGTTGGATACTTTCGTCTTGATTTATAGTTGTAGCTAATTGAATAGAATTTAAATTTCGCTATAATTCTTAAATAAGCACTTGAGTGCATTTTATACATTTATTCGGCTTCTATTCTTATTCAATTATTTCTGAATTGGGCAATTATCTACTTATTTTGTGTAAAATGTGTTAATTGTAGGAGAATTACCAAACATAGATAAAATTGGTATGAAAAGGTTATCTAAAGCTCAATTGAAGTTGATTCGAAGCAAATAAATATTAATTACAAATAATCAATTGGAAATATTAGTGGAGCATTTGGTAAAATTTCATAAGTTTTGAGAGTTAAATTCGACATTTTAAAAGTTTGGGTACTAAATTGCAAACTTCTGAAACTTGCATTGTATCGATTATTAATTATTTTGGGATGAAGATGATTTAATTGCGAAGATTGAAAGATGATGGACTTAAATTCCATGAGAAAATGAGTCCAATTGAAATTAAACTCTTCGAGCAAACCAATTTGAATAAGGATTTTGACCTAAATCTTGTTTTATAAATACATGTCTTAGTCCAACAATTAAAACGGGGATTATAGGTAGGGTTGGGCATGGTTTAGGTTGGACTGATTTTGAACCCAACTCGAAATCGAAACTGAAAACCGACTTGATCAATTTGGGTTAATTCCAACCCTAACTGACCCAATCTCAGTATTGAAACTGAACCAAACCAAATCGGTTTTATTTGGTCAGTAAATTTTGATATTGGTCCAAATTAAAAAATAAAATAAAAAATAAAACTTTCCTACCTATTTTAGATATAAAAAAATTGTTTGCCTATACATACATTTTATTTTATTTTGCTTGGATAATACATGTCAATAATAACACACACGGACGCACACAATATAAATTGAAAATGGTCGTCATACATATCCAATAGTCAAATAATTATACCAAGATGAAGAGCAATGCAACATTCTGAATTTGGTGTTTATAACAAACAATTCTTCTCCTTAGTTTTCTTTTCTTTTAAAATTTGGAGTTATGGTAAAAGAAGTATAGACGATAAATAAATTATTTGTATTTGTGTTTTGATTATTTATTTTTTTTGTTTAAAAATATAAATCTAAAAAATGAAAAAAAAAATTATTAGTGGGTTAGATCAGTTAATTAAGGAGTTGGTTACTTAAACTGCAATTAACATTATCCAACTTTTTAATAGTTAAAATTAAGTGAACTAAATCGATTTGTTGATTCAAATCGACCCAACTTGGTTTGGTTTGGTCGATTTAGTAGGTTTTTCGGTTTTTTGTCCACCCCTACGTGTACGGTGCGTTATATACATGTATTCAAATTAAGGCTTGCTAAGATTTATTGTACATATTTTGTACAAACCAAAAAGGCATCTTAGGACACAATAGTCATATAAATTATAAGAAATAAGAGCCTAAAAAGAGAGAAAAGTAAAAAAAATCAATCAAGAAACTCGGGTTTCAAGGTTTTTATAAGAAGAAAATGGATTCTTGATGCAAGATTTTTCATCTTTTCCAATTTTTCCTTAAAATTCAGTTATATACTTTAACTATTTTTTATTTTTTTTTTGTGGTACTTTTCTTCTCACATGATGTGTAATCAAATAATTAGTTAGGATGGGCGGATTTAAACTAGTTTTGAACCTTAATTTTAATTTAAAAGTTTTAGATCTTCAATTGATGTTGTAATTTTTTTTACTTTTATTCTTTATATTTTGGATTAATTAGTCACTAATTCATTAATTTGTGGGCGACAGTTACGTCGAGAGACAGATTATTTGTTTAATTACATAGTAAAAGCCTGCAATTTGAATAAAAATATAGATACACTTTATGGTTGTCGCAATTGTTAAGAGTAATTGGATTCTTCTGATTAAGGCTTATTCAGATCAAATGGAGATATGGTGGGTTAACTTAATTGGGTATGGTGGGTTGACTTAATTGGGAAGGGTTCCATTTTGTTTCTTTAATTCGAAAACAATGTCCATTTTGACTAATGACATACCAATATTGAAGTCAAACGTGTGGTTTTTTGCTGAAGTTTCCATTTCGTACTTCTATTTTTAGTGTTGCATGTAAACATTTTGGTTGTGAAAGATAAAAATGACAACTTAGAGTTAGGGAAAATAAATATTCATTATATAGATAGAATTGCTTGTAAATCTCAAAATCTGATAGATTTTATCCACACACAAAAAAAAAAAGCCACACCAATAGGGGTTATTAATAACATGATTAAAAAATTATATAAATGAGAAAATGAGATAAATCATTGTAATAACAATAAAAATAAAAACAAAAATTTTCTTTAATTGTCATGACTTGGCATTGATCGATCTAGACTTTTAGGTTGCACAATTGAGACTCTATTTGACAATTCATATCACACCCTTCCATATGGTCCACGACACTGCAGCATACACCTACTGCACTGGAGTGATCGAGTCCATTGACGAGTGTGTGTTATTCACGAGTTTTATTCAATTTTTAACTTAATTAGGAGCTAGATATCATGAGTAGTGAATGTTTTTAATGTGCTTATTAATGTTGTTTTGTAGAAGTGTTGGTGCAAATCAGGGAAAGAAAAGAAAAAACAAAGTTATAGCATGGATCAAGGAGAAAATAGGAACGAAATGGGCAAAAGAGTCAAATCACAATATCAAGGAAAGCAGAGTGGCGCCCTGGTGCTACGAAGGGAGCACACGCTACAGGGAGGTGTGGGACAGAAGTATGGCGCTCGACGCTACAAGGACTTGTGACGTCGCGCTGCGGTGCCGCCTGTAGATGACTGGAGTCCTTTTTTCGGGCCAATTTCGAGCCCACAAAAAATCCTACATTCACACAAACATTGGAAGGAGTATAAATACAAGTTATTGACACTTTCAAAGGGCAAGTTGAGAGAAATAGAATACAACTACAGATTGAAGAGCGCAATTCAAGGGAGAAAAATAACAAGAATTCAAGTTTTGAAACATTGATTGGAACATGAAGAAGATCTTAGGGCAAGATTAATTTTTGTTTCCTTCATCTTTATTCAAAACCCGGTGATGTGTTCCATAACAATTTCTTGTTTTTCTTTTTGCATTATGAGTAGCTAAATTTCATGTTAGGACAAACAATATAATCTATAGAGACCATTTATTTCTTTTATTAAAGATTCTTGTTATTTTATCATACATGTGTTGATTTTGCTATGATTTTAATACGTTAAATTACTTGATCATTAATTTAATGATTTTATGAATCTTTTAAGAATCGAGAAATGAGTTTGAGATTTAGACCATAAAGTATATTAGTATAACGAGTAGAGATACTTATACTAAATATTGCGATTATTATATGAATTCTTAGAACTAATATTTCGTTTAACTAAGGTTGATTCGCAAAAAGATATGGGATTGAATCAGTTAAATTGGTTCAATGAGAACTCGAATGGGGTAAATTGAATACAATAGAAGAATTCGATCGAACACTACATTAGACTCTTGATTCTTAAATTAAGACCTAAAGGTGATCAATAGGTGAAATTGTTCGACCTTAAAATCCGATCATTATTCGAATTCGAAATCAATCTTTTTGTGTATTTTAATTCAATTCAAGTGTTTAAACCAAAAATTCAGAACAACATATAATTGTTTGTTTGCTTTTAGAGTTAGAAAAATCAGCTTAAGTTCTAAAGTATAGTTCTCATGGAAACGATAATTCGGACTCAAAAGTCTATTATATTACTTGTTACGATATCGTAAACTTGCGATAGAAAAAATGCAAAACTTTTTTGGTGCCTCCGGGGATCTATTTACTTTTAGTCTTAATTTATTTTATTTTTAACTATTATTTGATTTGTTTATTTTCTTTTATTAACAGATAAAAGGTGTTCGTTATATGCTCCGTACCCAAGGTGATGATCTTGAACCGTTTGATTCAGAGATAGAATGTACTTTCAATCGAAGATGCAAAGAACACACAAAAACAACAACATCAAATGGCTGACGATCAAAATATTCATATTCCTATACAACCAATTGGACAAGTTATCGAGAGAGTAGCGGCACCACTAGATCAACAACATGGAAATAAATGAAGGAGACTTACCAGTTTCAATGTTCTTGACGCCCATAGCAGCACCCGCACGCTCCATTATAGTACATCCATATTTTGGGGTAAATAACTTTTAGATAAGGGCAAATTGGATTAACTTCACCAATAACACCCTCCACTTTTATGGTCTAGCTCATGAAAATCCAAACACATATATATCTAGATTCCTCAAAAATTGTCAGAGTTTTCATGCTCAGTGGTCAATGAAGATGCTCTCAAGCTGTAGTTATTTTCCTATACATTACTAGATGCTACATTGAAATGTTTAGATGTTGAACCTCATTGAAGTATTACTACATGAGAGGAAATGACTAGAAAATATTGCAATAAATTTTTCTCACCGACAAAAGTAGCAAAAATCATATTGAAAATTCAAACTT
>CAIGRP010099833.1:0-27712 GCA_903798385.1 Fraxinus cuspidata | reverse complement strand
TTTATGTATCTGAATTTGGACATTTCTATGACAAGCTATTGTTATTTTACTCTAAACTATCGAGCTGTGCAATCCACCCAAGAATACAATGAGTTTTCATCTTTTCAACGATAATAGTAGACTTTAACATATGCGAATGATGAATAAATGAATTCTTCATTTAGAATTCATATATATTGTTGTAAATGGTACGTTTATTAGAGAATGGAAATTGTACCCGTGCAACCCTAGAATTAATTATTGTATCCATAATCCTTCCCTATAAATATAAGACTTTGGTTCTCAATAAAAACACCCAAATTTATTGACTTTTATTGTCTCTTTTGATAACACGTGATCAACATGATTCTCTCAAAATCAAAGTTAATTAATTAGAAGGTAATAATCTTTATAAGCATAATCATCCATCACGTGTTCCGAATTCAATTTGATGACATATGAGTTTTTTTATATACATATACATCAATTCCCATTTCTTTGTATGCATGTGATTTTTTTTAACAATACATTAATGATGCCGAAATCATTGCCTTTTGATTCATGCATTTTTATATGTGCAATTCATGCCTTTATCTTTTGTGTATATGAAATTCATTTTGAAGTTATTCGTCCAGAGATATGAGAATTCACGTGTTTGTATCTTTTACATGTTGGTAAAAGATTTAATCAATTATGTTAACTTCTATATATGAAATTTTTTCCCTGTCTAAATGGTAATTAATATTTTTAGATGTTTCTTTATAAACTTTAAATTGATAATTTATTATATTGTTACTTGTTTCTAAATAACATGAATTATAATTTTCAATATTTTAGAATAATATTGACATATTGCTATTAAAGAAGTAATGTGAAAATATAACGTACTCTCGAAGTAGTACATTATAATTCCAATTAATACTCTAGTTAGATTTTGCATGCTCTTGAAGCATAATAATATGAAATCTTAAAAAAATTGTGTTTTTACTCCTGAAAAATAAATCGTTACATTATTTATTGCTCTAAACAATAACATGTTATCTCCTCAAGGGCATGATATTATTGTTATTCTGGAACGAAATATGATACAAACATTTAAATATTTCATAGAATATAGTAGAATTGTTTGAATCAATTAATACATATCACTAGTCCTCAAAAATATTGTGTTACTCTAAAAGAAACACAATTTATATTTATCAATTTTCTTGAAGAATATTATGTGGTTATTTTTGAAAAATCACAATTTAGACATTTCAATGTAAATATTGTATTGATCTTGGTGAATTGCAAATTTAATTAAGTAGCTTCTAAAGAAGCGATAGTTTATTTATATCAATATTCTTTAAGAATATTAATTTGAGACTTCAGAAGACTCAATAAACTTACTATTACTAGTAATTTGTTCTCTACTAAATAATAAAGAAACCTACAAATTTTTTAATAACATTTCTTAATTGGTATATTGTACTAAACTCTTGTGACCGTTTTGATTGTATTGAACCAAAAGTCTAACAAATCTGATATTTTATTATTTGAAAAAAAAAATCGCAATATGAAATGTACGACTCTTTACAAAATGAATTATGTGAAGACCTTATAAATAGATAAATTATGATGTGGTGTATGTAATCATAAGTTTCCATTTTATTAGTCTCATAATGCATGGAACTTGATTTGTATATAATAAATGTGATTATAGTCAATTTATCTTATATAGATTTAATACTATCCTTAAAGGATTTAATATTCCCGAAACATAATTCAAATGATATTATCACGAGTGGGAATAAACACACATTGTATTCTATTTTCCTTGATGAGGGTTTTGTCCCATTGGATTTTTTGACAATGATTTTAATGAGACCACTTTTGTATCTTACATAATTGAATAATGTATTATTTTTTTTCTTCATTACGATTTTTTTCATGAGGTTTTTCCTAATAAGATTTTAACGAGGCATATTTTTTGTGTAATTAATATATATAACCTAAAAGACATTTACCCTCAAAATAATACTCTAATATGTATGAGACTCCCCAAGAGATCAACGTAGCTATTTTTTGATTATAATCATCAAAACTCTATAAATATATCGTATGAAGACGGTGTTATTTGAATACCACACAATACAACATGAGACAAACTTTATAAGAATTGCACTATTGAAAACATTGATATTCAAGACATGGATCACTAAAATACAAGAATTTTCATTTATTGAAATCACGAGAGCAGCACTCTTTTTACTTAGCTCAAGTTTTGTCCCATTGAATTTTCTTGACAAGGTTTTAACAAGACAAATATTTTGTAATGTGTCATTCAAGGAAAGTGTTGTAAATGATATGTTTATTAGTGAATGAAAATTGTACCCTTATAGCCCTAGAAATATTATCTTTGTATCTCTAATCTTCCCCTATAAATATGGGGTGTTGGTTATCAATAAAACACAAATTGGTATTAGAAATTTGATTATCATGGTTGGTCATCATCACCGTGAGGGAAATATTAATGTAAGTCCAGCTAATTTTACCCTGGGGCGGGTTCGGGGCGGGGATGGGCAACGGGTGCCCCTCCCTGCCCAGTTAAAATTTTAAAATTTTCTTATAGAATTCAATACTTTAAATGGAAAATTTAATGAAGTTCTTTTAGTTTTAATAGAAATGACATTTAAAATTATTTGTGTCAATCTAATGAATGGGAGTAATAAAATAAATACCAAAACCTTAAAAAAAAAAAAATTAAACGGGGCAAAGGCCTCGCCCCACCTCGCTTTAAACGGGTAATAGGCCGAGGATGGGGCGGAGAATTTCTTAGCGGGGCAGGGGGGGGGGGAAGGTTACCTCGACCCCGCCCGCCCTGTTGCCATCCCTATATTAGACCAAGCAAGTGTCTAACAATAATGAGCTTTATCATAAACACATGCCTTGTGCACAAGAATTCT
The DNA here is from genome assembly GCA_903798385.1 of Fraxinus cuspidata. Lineage (NCBI taxonomy): Eukaryota > Viridiplantae > Streptophyta > Magnoliopsida > Lamiales > Oleaceae > Fraxinus > Fraxinus cuspidata. The sequence goes on along the minus strand of CAIGRP010099833.1, from coordinate 24,788 downwards.
CCTTTTGTGAGTGTCAAAAACAAATGTAAAAGATAAAGAGAATATCATTGACAAAACCCAACCAAGGACATATGTTTAGCCATTGTTGATCCAATTGTTATAAAACTGAAAGAAAAGCAAAAGTCTTTGTGTTGTAACACAACTCATCCAATGTGCTTATTGAATAGAATATACCTTTTGTATTAATGTACGCGGTAGCAGTGTACATAGATAAAAAGAGATCCTCCGAATTTTTTTCCTCAAGAATTGCTGTAAATAATATGATTATTAGTAAATGACAATTATATCCTACAACCCTTGTTTTTATTACCATTGTATCCATAATTCTTCCCTATACTTATGTGACTTTAGTTTTTAATAAAACAGACAAATCTATTCACTTCTTCAATTTTCTCACTTTTTTCTCTCTAGTTTATAACACATTATCAACATTAAATTTTAACCAATTAAGTTAGTAAAATTTATTTTTCATAATGGCTTTCAAATCTGAAGTCAGTTAAGGTAGAATTTTTTTTTTCTTTCAATCAAAGAAAGACAAGAAGTTCTAGTCAATTGAGTTTACAAAGACACTCTTTTAAACTACTCAAAGAAAATGTTAGTGTTCTCTTAACTTTAAATTGCATAACAAAACAGTTATTTGATCTGATTATATCGATTTATGAAAGATTAGTATTTGCTTGAATGTAAATTTTTTGTTCAATATTTGAGAAGAATATTGTATATTATTCTTGAAAGGAAAAATCTAAATCAATATTTTAGAAGAATATTGTGCATCCCTTGAAAATAAATTTTGTATTTGTATTATTTTGTTGCTCCTCAAGAAGCACAACTCTTTAAATATTAATATTCTGCTAAAATATTTAAGAGCGTAATAGTATAAGAATTAACATAAATTATATTTTTACTCCTAAAGAATAAATCTTTATATAATTTATATTTTAAATAGAATATATTATTGACCCTGATGAGTATTTAGACTTAACAAATTATAAAAATTCAAGAAGAGGTTTATGTATGTGATATGTTGAAAATTGAGATATCTCTATAAGTTACGTCGATATGACAAAAAAAATGAATGAATAAGAAAAGGATGTCAATAATACTTTTGTTCGTGAATAGCGAGGAATCAAAATAAATGTGTCTAAATATATCGATCAAAATAATAATTCGCCAAATAAAAGGGACGCAATCCTAAATTGAATTTACTAGAGAAACCTGAAGTTTTTGGACATGTAGTCCGAAAATGTGAAGGTGTATACTTATGCGAAAATGAAATGAGAAATATAAAGTCGTCATATGTAATGCACGACTTTCAGCATAGTTAATTACGTAAAGATCATGGTGGATAAAATCATGAGTTCATATCAAATTATTTTAACGATACATGAAATTAGAAATACGTTATATGGTCAACTTATCTTACTATTAATATTATCATTGGAGGATTAAATATGTCTCAATTATAATTCAAATGATATTATTATGAGGGGACAAATACCCTTTATATTCTTTCTCTTGATCAAAGTTTTGTCTTATTGGGTTTTCTAGCAAAGTGTTTAATGAAACAATTTTTGTAGCATACTTAAAAGAATAATGTATTCATTTTCCTTCATTGTAATTTTTCCACAAGGTTTTTCATAGTAAGGGTTTAATGGGGCATATTCTTTTTATAATGAATGTTGATAACCTAAAAGACATTTGCTCTCAAATTAATATTCAGATATATATATGACACACTTGAAGAGATCAATAAGAGCTATTTTTTTAATTATGTTACTACAGTTATCAAAGGTTGATAAGTATCTCGTATGAAGACATTGTTATTTGATGACTATATAAGATAACATGTGACATATTTCATCAAAAATAGCAATATCAAATATCAAGATGTACAAAACAAGGATGAATTGATACAAGAAGGAAAGTTGTACTCTTTTTTCTTCAATCAAGTTTTGTCCCATGGATATTGCTTGACAAGGTTTAACAAGACATATATTTTGTAATGTTTATTCAAAGGGGTGTTGTTATTATATGATTATTAGTGACTTACAATATTATCCATGCAACCGTTGTTTTATTAATTGTATCCCTAATTATTTCCTTTTTTCGTTCTTAATAAAATAAACAAGTCTATTGACTTCTCTAGTTTATAACAAAAATATATTTAAGTAAAAATAAAAATAGGTTTTGGTAGAAACTTTAAAAAAAGTAATTTAAAAAATCTTAGTACTTCACTCAACCGCATGTCAAGTAACAAATAAGCTCAGTCAAACTCATCAACATAATCGTGCTCTTCAATTAATGACAAAAAATTCAGAACGAAGAAGAAAAGAGCTCAAATCAAACAACAATTATTTACCAGTATTACCAAGTGGAAGACAATCTTGTACAAAAAATAAAGCTCCCTTTGAAAACCTAACTCCGTCGAATCATCCATTCATCATTATTTAAAACATTTTTGTATTTGATTGATTCTGCGGTGGTTTGGTTGGAGAGAATAAGATTGAAACCCTAAGAGGTGACCGCACAATAAAATATTGTTTCCACCCCCCTAAGATTTGTGATGGAACAAATTGGGGTGAAAATGACCCTGGTTGAGTTTATATCTTAGTGGGGTATAGCCATCTCGATAACCTGTATTCTATTAGTTTCATTTAGTAGTGATGTTGCATATGCAATTTTCGGGATCTTAAAATAGAAAACATGTTTCCTATAAATAGGGTGTTAACCAAAGTATAAAACACTTTTTCCAACTCTCAATTAATCAATTAAATAGACTGTCATAATTAAAAACTAATAATAATAATTCAGTTCACCTAGACTAATGATTATCATCATTCATGAAAGATAACATATACATTAAGATTGTTTTTCCTAATTTTCTCACTTCCATTTCGTTACACGTTCCCTTTTTTTCCTTCCATAATCCACCCTATTTTAATTTTCTGAAGAGAAAATTGAGGTGAAGCATACAAAGAAAAAAGAAAACGAAAGTTCTTTGGAAAGGAAACTAACATTAAAATGGATGGTGTCTTTCAATGAATTAGGGTGCACAAGGATGTGCACTGAATGGAATATGGGCATTTTTGCTGTCAAAAGGTAAAAATACAGACCTACAATAATTGAAGTTTGAACTAAAAATTTGTTGGGGATAAAAGTTCTGTTTTTATCTTCTAAGAAATGCTGTTCAGTAGGGTGCGTGAAACACCAGCATACATAAAAGGAAAGAAACTAGTGCATCAAGAGTTCACAGGCTGATGAAATGTAGAAGTGCTCAGAAATTGAGCATGTTGACAAAACAAAACAAATAATAGAATTACAATTTATATAAATCCCAAAAATGTAAATCCATGTTAAGTTGTTGTTCAGTTATTTCTTCTGACAACTTCAACACGTAACCTGCCACCGACAAATTCACAGATGCACGTGTCCTCTGTGCTTATAAAGTTCACGGCACAGAGACTTTTCCAGCCTCCTCTGTACCACACACGGTCATCCTTCCATCTTATAAGTCTCGCCTGAAATTGTCTGTCTTGGGGATCAATGAGGAACATCACTTCAGGTAGATTGTCCAGCTGAAAGTCCACGATTGTCTCCTTGGGGATATACTGCCACAAATTATCCAGTATTGACTCAAAAAACCAAAAAATTATCTATAATTCTAAGCTGAAGTCATTTAGAAACATGAATGCAAGCCTCACCAAATCATTTGGCCGCGATTTCCTGATTTTAGTGACAAAGTAAGGATTTCTTGGCCGGATAGCCAACCCTGAATTGAAAATGTCATTACCATAAGGATCGAGAGGACGTTGACCTGGTCGACCTTTACCAAACAATACCATCAGTAAGAAATTATACAAACTGAAAGTTATACATCAAATTAATTGGGAAAATGGGAGTAAATATATGCAGTAATTACCATTAGCCACTTGCTCCGCTTGTGCTTCACCATCTTCTTGAGTCTCATCTTCATCGTTTTCAGTTTCATCGTCTTCGCCATTCTCATCATCAGCATCCTCATTTTCGTCTTCCTCAATCTCCATGTAAACTTGGGCATTGTCATCACTGTCATGAATATCCTCTTCATTGTCGTTTTCTGAGTCCGTGTAATATAGGTCTTCGTTGCGTTGAGCGCCATCGTCTTTTCTAGCTCCATCTTCATCAGTTTGTACCATTGGTATTAAATTTGACAAAGGCATGAATTAATAAAATTATTTGGGAAAAATATGGGCAGCAATAAATGTCGAACTTACCATCAGCCACTTGTTCTGCTTCTGGTTCAGCATTTTCATCATTTTCATCCTCCACACTCATATTTAAATGTCCAAGACCCTCCTTATCGCAACCAGACAACCCCAACAGTTTTACATCAAATAAATTGTCCCCATCAAATCGAAACACAAAGATGTCCCCAAATTCCAAAGAGTTATGTTGAACAAATTTTTCCCAGCCATCACAAAAAAAACAGTCATTATCAATTTTGGCCATTTTCACAGGCCACAGATTTTGGTAGCAATCTCGAAGGAATGCCCTCTCTGCTAGGGCACCTTTTAATTGTAAACTAAAGGCCATTGGAAGTTCCTACAAACAATAAGTTAAATGGAATTATATCATAGCAAAACTCTTTAAATATTGAAAAGCCAATATCTTGTATAATGCACATTTTCATAACTATCATGAAGCTATTGTTTGGATCTTTACAAATCTATACTCCAAAAGAATAAAATAGGAAAAAAAAATTTGCTACCATCCGAGTGGGATTTTAAAAACTAAGTGCAGGAGCAAGTTCACAACGTTTTGTGTTGATTTTATAAAAAAAATTAGTGGTATCTTGTAATTCAGAATGTTTTGATGTTATCTTGAAGGCTTATAAAGTATTTTTGCCTAATTCTTGATACGGCAAGTCATCGTGGGATAAAGTTATTTACTTTCTAACAACTTTTCTTCTTGTGCTCACACTATGTGAAGGCACAAAATAAACCAAGCACCCAAATTTTCGTTATACTCAACAACAACTACATATGTAAGGAAATGCTATGCATATTAAGTCCTTGTAGTAAAGACGAGGTAAAAAATACTTGTAGTAAAAACGAGTAAAACTATAGAAAGAATTTTAATTAATAATGAAAAACAGGAAACCTAAAGAAAAAGTATAAATTTAACTAAAAAAAAAAAAAGAATGGAGACACAAATAAATGTATGAATACCAATCTTTGTGCGCTGGTTGTTGGAATGTAGCACTTGAAGAAGTTCGTCATCTTAACCATCTTGATATTTTTATCTGTTTACACAGCATGCAAAAAATGCAAATGGAAACTCAATATACGAAAAATCAAGGGCCAAATAACAAAGCGTAAAAAAAAAAAAAATTAATTCTGTGAGGAGGTGAAAAAATTTGAAATGCATAAAATATATTAATATATATGCCTAGTTCCCTTTAGCTTTTTGAGTGTTCATCTAAGTTCATGTTTGACAAAGACAATTTTTTATGTTGGTCAAACATATAACATAATGCAAAAGAAAATTAAATAAACTAACAAAACATTTATATAACATAAAATCAAGTATGCAAGAATCAGTTATTAAATCTGCAAAAGTTGTTAATTTAATGCTTTCCTTTAATAACAAGAATGTCGATTTTATTAGAAAGATTTCATCAACCACATAAGCATTTTGCCAAAAAACCAATATAAAATAAATAGAATCGGATTTTTTTTTTTTGCAACATTTTATTTAATTATTTATCTACAAGCTAGGAAGCACACCGAACGTGATCCTGCAATGCCTTAAATACAAGATCATTGCAACGGAGCATTTGGCATCTAGTGGTCATTGTTCGGCCATATAACCTAATATGTGAGTAACATTAGATCATAGCTTTTTTGGTTGATATAAAGGATGATCAATTGAATTTATTTTGATTTATTCTACAGAAAATTCACTTGAATTTTAGGGGTCCAAAAAGGTCTGAGTTCATGCATCCACAACTTTCTGGATTTGAGGAAAGAGAAAATAACTTAGCTTTAGATAGAATTGAAAATGTCATTACCATAAGAGTTAAGATGATGTTGACCTGGATGACCTTAACCAACCAATACCATCAGTAAGAAATTATACAAACAGAAAGTTATACATCATATCAATTGGGAAAAATGGGCATAATTATATATACTGCAATTACCGTCTGCCACTTGCACCGCTTTTGCTTCACCACGTTCTTTAGTCTCATCTTCATTGTTTTCATTGTCATCCTCTTTGCCATCCTCATATTCAACATCTTCGTCTTCAACAATCTCCATATAAACTTCTGCATTGTCATCACTGCCATGAATACCCTCCTCACCGTCATCCTCTGACTCCATGAAATATAGGTCTTCATTTCTATCAACATCATCCTCTTTGCTAGCTCCATCTTAATCAGTTGGTACCATTGGTATTAAATTTTTCAAAATGGGAAAATTGGGCAGAAATGAAATGCACAACTTACCATTAGCCACTTGCTCCGCTTCTGCTCGACCATCTTCATTCTTATCTTCAACACTCATATTGAAATGCCCAAGATACTCCTTTTCACAACCTAACAACCCGAATAGTTTGACATCAAATAAATTGTCCCCATCGTATCGGAACACAAGGACGTCTCCTGATTCCAAAGAGTTATCTTCAACAAATTTTTCCCAGCCATACCCAAAAAAACAGTCATTGTCAATTTTTATAGGCCACAGATTTGTGTAACAATCTCGAAGGAATGCTCTCTCTGGTAGAGCTCCTTGTAATTGTAAACTAAACACTGCTGGAAGTTCCTACAAACAATAAGTTAAATGGAATTAGATCATAGCAAAACTCTTTAAACATTGAAGAGCCATCTCAACTGTCATGAATCTATTTTTTAGATCTTTACGTATCTATTACTTGAAAGCACCAAATACGGAAAAAAAAAATCTCTAGCATCGGAGTAGGCTTTTGAAAATTTAATTCGGGAGCAGGACCATATCTTTTTATGTTGATTTTATGAAATTTTAGTTGTATCATGTAATTCAGATCACAAGCTTGCTTTGGTCCTGCAGATTTTGACGTTGTCTTCAAGGCATATAAAGTATTTTTACGTAATTCATGACACAACAAATCTTTAAGGCTCAAAGTTATTGACTTTCTAACAACTTTTATTCATCCATTCAAACGATACAAAAGGCACAAAAAAAACCCATCACCCAAATTTTCATTAAACTATACGACAGTGACGTATGCAATGAAATGCTAAGCATATTAAATCCTTGTGGTAAAACCGAGATAACTCCAGCATCCTTAAAACAAATATTAAAATTTAACAAAAAAGGGGGAAACACGGATAAATATATATTAATACCAATCTTCTTGCACTGGTTGTAGGATTGTAGCACTTGAAGAAGTTCATTGTCTTAACCATCTTGATATCTGTTTACAGCATACAAAAGATGCAACTGGCAACTCAATATATGAAAAATCAATATTCAAGTGACGAAGCTTAAAAAAAATTATGTGAAAAAAAAAATTGTAAATGCAACAAAATATATTAATAGATAAGCCTAGTTCCCTTTAGCTTTTTTAGAGTTCATCTAAGTGTATATTTGGCAAAGATAATTTTTGAAGTTGGTCAAATATACATTTTACCCATTTTGTGAAGCTATTTATTCACATTAGAACCCACAACTATGCACTATAACTAAATACAAAAGAAAATAAACTAAATGAAAAGAGCATTTATATGACATAAAATCAAGTCTACAAGAATCAGTAATTAAATTTGCAAAAGTTACTAATTTAATACTATCCTTTAATGAAAAGAATGTTGATTTTATCAGAAAGTTTTCATCCAATTTATCAGCAATTTGCCCAAAAATCATTATTTTATCTAATAACGAGAATCGGTCATTTGTTATATGCATTTCATTGAATTCTTTTACTACAAGCTAGGAAGCATGCGGAACATGATCCTGCAATGAAATAAATACAAGATCATTCAAGGGATCATTTGGCATCTAGTGGTCACTGTTTGACCTTAAAACAAAAATATGTGAGTAACATTGGATCATAGCTTTTTGGGTTGACATAAAACATAAATATAAGTGACTTCATATATCCGCAACCTTCTGGATTTGAGAAAGCAGAAAATAACTTGGCTTTAGATAGAATTGAAAATGTCATTACCGAAAGAGTTGAGAGGACGTTGATGACCTAAACCAACCAATACCATCAGTAAGAAATTATATAAACTGAAAGTTAAACATCAAATCAATTGGAAAATTTTGGCGTATATACATACATACATATGTGTGTGTAGAACTTACCATCAGCCATTTGTTCTGCTTCTGCTTCACCATCTTCTTGAGTTGCATATTCAGCTTTTTCAGTGTCATCCTCATCTTCAGTATCCTCAACTTGGATTTCCATAATCTCCTTGTAAACTTCGGCATTGTAATCACTGTCATGAATACCCTCCTCACTGTCATCCTCTGACTCCATGTAATATAGGTCTTCTTTGCTTTCAACATCATCCTCTTTGCTAGCTCCATCTTAATCAGTTGGTACCATTGCAATTAAATTTGTCAAAATAATGAATTACCTAATAAAATTAATTGGGAAAAATGGGCAGAAAAGAAATGCATAACTTACCATCAGCCACTTGCTCTGCTTCTGCTGGACCATCTTCATTCTTATCCTCATGACTCATATGGAAATGCCCAATACCCTCCTTATCGCAACCTGACAACCCTAATAGTTTGACATCAAATAAATTGTCCCCATCATATCGGAACACAAGGATGTCTCCTGATTCCAAAGAGTTGTCTTCAACAAATTTTTCCCAGCCATCCCAAAAAAAACAGTCATTACCAATTTTGGCCATTTTTATAGGCCATAGATTTGTGTAACAATCTCGAAGGAATGCCCCCTCTGGTAGATCTCCTTGTAATTGTAACCTAAACACCGCTGGAAGTTCCTGCAAACAATAAGTTTAGTGGAATTAGGTCATAGCAAAACTCTTTAAACATTGAAGAGCCATTTCTAGTCAATGCATAATTCCTAACAGTCATGAATCTATTGTTTAGATCTATACGTATTTATACTCTGAAAGTATAATTAGAAAAAAAAATAATAATTCTTTAGCATCAGAGTGGGCTTTTAAAAATTGAGTTCCGGAGCAAGTCCATAACTTTTTCTGTTGATTTTAGAGAAGTTTTAGTGGTATCATTTAATTCAGATCCCAAGCTTGCTTTTGTCATGTAAATTTTGATGCTGTTTTACGGCATATAAAGTGTTTTTAAGTAATTCTTGACACAACAAGTCTTTGTTTCCCAAAGTTATTTACTTTCTAACAACTTTTATATATTCGTTCACACGATATGAAGGCACAAAATAAAACAGTCACCCAAATTAATTTTCATTATACTCGACCACAGCAACATATGCAAGGAAAGGCTAAGCATATTAAATCCTTGTGGTAAACACGAGATAGAAATCCTTGTGTGCAAAATGAGATAAAACAATATACAATAGAATTTTGATTAAGAACGACATCCAGGTCCCTGAAACAAATTTTTTTTTTTTTTTAAGAAAGAAACTCAGATAAATATAAATGAATACCAATCTTTGGGCGCTGGTTGTAGGATTGTAGCACTTGAAGAAGTTCACTATCTTAACCATCTTGATCTCTGTTTAAAGCGTGCAAAAAATGCAACTGGCAACTCAGTATACGAAAAATCACGATCCATGTGATAAAGCTTTAAAAAAAGAAATTGTGAAAAGCGAACAAAATATTTGTAAATGAAACAATATATATTAATAGATATGCCTAGTTCCCTTTAGCTTTTCTAGATTTCATCTAATGCAACTGGCAACTCAGTACACGAAAAATCACGATCCATGTGATAAAGCTTAACAAAAGAAAATTGTTAAATGCGATCAAAAAATTTGTAAATGCAACAATATATTATTAGATATGCCTATTTCCCTTTAGCTTTTCTAGAGTTCATCTAAGTGCATGTTGGGCAAACGTTAATTTTTTAAGTTGATCAAACATACATTTTACCCATTTTGTAGAAGCCGCTTATTATTCACACATAGTCCGTAGGACCACAACTATACACTATAACTAAATACCATAGAAAATAAACTAAACTACAAAACATTTATATAACATAAAATCAAGTTTGCAAGAATCGGAAAATAAACTTAAAGGTAATAATTTACTTTGATAAAGAAGAATATTTATTTTATCAGCAAGATTTCATCCAGTGTATCAGCAATTTGTGAAAAACATAAAAATCATTAATTTTTATGAGAATGGGTATTTTTGTTTGCAACAATTCATTCGATTTATAAACTCCCACCTAGGAAGCATGCCGAAACGATCCTCCAATGCCTTAAATACAAGATCATCAAATGGGGCATTTGGCATCTAGTGGTCAGTAATCAACCATAGAATAAGATTATTTGACAAACACTAGAGCATAGCCTTTTTGGTTGATATAAAGGAGGTGGTGAACTGAATTTCTTTTGATGTATTCAACAGGAAGTTAATTTGAACTGTAGGGGTCCAAAAAGGTAAGTGAATTAATGTATCGACAACTTTCCAGATTTGAGAAAAGCAAAAAAATAATTTGGCTTTAGATAGAACTGTGATGAGAACCAAAAGCAGACGCATCATGTATTCATTTTTTATTCCAACAAGAAACCTAACTTCCTCAAGGCAAAACAATGTGACAAAAAGCCACAACAAAAGCAGTGTGTATGCATTCAGTTATAAAATAAACTAGATCACATAATTCAAGAGCCCCTTTCAATCAACAATTTGCATTCAACTTATAAATTTTTTCAACCAGTTGTAAATTTTCAAGAAAAAAACCACCCTACAAAGTTACTGTTGATTAGCAGAAAGATAATTTAAAATAAAAACGCTAAACCAAAACAGATATTAATAAACTCAAACTCCCAATCCCTGGTGTAAATTGTCCAGTCCAGACCACTCTTCCTTCGAAGTTATGGTCCATTAGCAGGAAGTTAATTAAAGAAAACCCCCACAAAATCAAAGATCTCAAGAAAACATACATAATTTTGTAGATCCTTCAAACAAGCCTTTGGACTAAACTCAACGCTGCAATGAGTGACTAGGGTTTCTAAAAAATATAGACTTACAGGAAGAAGAAAGACTTTAGCCCTTATTTATATTGTTCAAACCTTTGGAAACAGGCCTTGATTATATTGAATTTACAAGAACTGCCACTATAAGTACTGAAAATATTGGTTGATGGACGAAACTACCCTTGTGATATAATGTTATGTGGTGATATTGAGGGGTTTAGTTGAGGGGTGAGTTAGTACTTTGATTTTGAAATTTTTGGATTATATGGAAATACTTCAATTTTCGGGGATAATTTGGGAAGTTCATATGGTAAAGAGTTACCTTTATAAGGGAATATATTGCCACTAAATTTTCTTTGCACACTTCATAATTACACCCTAATTAGACAATATTTTAATAATTATACCACAATAATTTTACAATTATAACCTAGCCTTATTAATTAATAATAAAAATGAAAAATTACAGTTGTGCTGTACGTACATACCTTTTTCATCTCCATTCTCTCTCCCTCATTCTAGTTCTTCCCCCAACGACTCAACCAAACCCATCCACCCGTTCAATAATCATCCTTTTAAACAGTGATGATGCCCCATACCTCTCTTTCTCTACATATAGTGATGATGTCCCATACCTCTCTTTCTCTACATATACTCACACAGATGTAAATATTCACTTCGGGCATGCATTTTGGTCATTAATAATTGATATTTTGATTTTTTGTTTCCACATTTCGTCATTATCTTTACTTTTAGGATCAGATTATGTTCACAGATGATTTTGGAACTTAAGGGCCACAGTTTTATTTTTTGAACTTAACATGATTATTTGTACTTTTAAACCAAACAATTCACCATAATCATTGCCACTCGGAAAAATAAAAATGGTGCCCCTGAAGGGAAAAAGAAGCGGCCTCTGCTGAGGGAAAAGTTGTATCCGACCACCGCCGTTAAGGGTAAAAATAAGAACAGTTAATATGTGATGGTAACATAAAAAAAAAAAAAAAATGGTTTATGTCTAAAACTATCAGAAAGTGTGGTTTATGTAATTAATGCTAGTCATTTATGTCAGTAGAAAAAATATCAAGAATTAAACGAAATTCACAGTCATAATATAAGTACATTGGATTCTATTTCCAGATATTATGAAAATGGTGTCTTCAAGTATTTGACTATATTGACACCATATTTTCGTCACCGTATATCACTTTCATCAATCACAATGCATGAACATGACATGCCTCATGCTCTTCATGCGCTGGAAACACTTGAGCCTCACTCGGGATAAGAAAATCACATCTTCTCATTGTTGAGGAAATCTTGCCGATGTGTAGGCCAAATGGCAGAGAAACAGCCCAGAAATTTTAAGTGATTGTCAAAGGAAGATCTGACTTACTAGAATTGAGGAGAATTAAACATGGACATCTCACCAACCTTAAGATGGTTGTAGTTGAAGGTAGAGGTGGACTCAACCATTAATCCTTGACGCAATTTCTGACACAAGATTATGATGCTCCCCACAAACAATGTCCGTGGGAGTTGATATGTTATGACTCACAAGTAGGTAAATGGAGCTCCACTACCCCAGACTTGATAAAGGGTAGCTAAACTGGATATCTGTCACCTGGATGAATTTAAATGTTTCACTAACTCAACAAGGTAGGAGCATTTCCGTAAATTTCCCTTCATCATTATAGGAAAATACCTTTCACGTGTCACCTTCTTATTTATCAGTTTCAAAAGTCTGAAACTTGAACATCATACACTAAGCAAATATTAATTTTGTAAATTCTACCAATAATAAACCTTCTCAGGACAAAGTCTTTATCTACATGTGACCTATATTTAGCAAATTATATATTTACCGTCTATGTAAAGACTATATCATTTATGTGTATCACCAATAGGGTCAGAGATATAAGATTGTTGATGTTTCTATTGGGACATGATCTACATGGTCCAGATGAAATGTAGGTAACATAGGAGTGTCATTAATTACGGCACTTGAACAAAGAGAAGTCAAGATTCTTTCAATAGCGAGTTGAATTCAAGCAGGCAGATTTTTGGGGTAACTTTCAACAGAATCCTGAGAATGTTGAAAAAATATTTTTCATTTATATAATATATTGTTGGAAAGGTAATTAAGGATTTCCAGAACATTTTATGTATCTGAATTTGGACATTTNTCAATAGCGAGTTGAATTCAAGCAGGCAGATTTTTGGGGTAACTTTCAACAGAATCCTGAGAATGTTGAAAAAATATTTTTCATTTATATAATATATTGTTGGAAAGGTAATTAAGGATTTCCAGAACATTTTATGTATCTGAATTTGGACATTTTTATGACAAGCTATTGTTATTTTACTCTAAACTATCGAGCTGCGCAATCCACCCAAGAATACAACGAGTTTTCATCTTTTCAACGTTAATAGTAGACTTTAACATATGTGAATGATGAATGAATGAATGAATTTTTCATTTAGAATTCATATATATTGTTGTAAATGGTAAGTTTATTAGGGAAGGACAATTATACTCGTGCAACCCTAGACATCATTACCGTATCCCTAACCCTTCCCTTTAAATATGAGACTTTGATTCTTCATAAAAACACCCCAATTTAGTGACTTTTATTGTCTCTTTTGATAACGCGTTATCAACATGATTCTCTCCAAATCAAAGTTAATTAATTAGAAGGTAATAATCTTTATAAGCATAATTATGCGTCATGTGTACCGAATTCAATTTGGTGACATGTGAATTTTTTTATATACATATACATCAATTCCCAATTTCTTTATATTCATGTGATTTTTTTAACAATACATTAATTATGCCAAAATCATTGCCTTTTAATTCATGCCTTTTTATATGTGCAATTCATTCCTTTAACTTTTGTGTATATGAAATTCATTTTGAAGTTTTTCTTCGAGAGATATGAGATTTCATGTGTTTGTATCTTTTACATGCTGGTAAAAGATTTAATCAATTATGTTAACATCTGTATTATGAAATTTTTTCCCTGTCTATATGGTAATTAATATTTTAGATGTTCCTTTATAAACTTTAAATTGATAATTTATTATATGGTTACTTGCTCCTAAATAACATGAATTATAATTTTCAATATTTTAGAATAATATTGACATATCGCTCTTAAAGAAGTAATATGAAAATATAACGTAATCTCGAAGTAGTACATTAAAGTTCCAATTAATACTCTTGTTAGATTTTGCTTGCTCTCGAAGCATAATAATATGAAATCTAACAAAAATTATATTTTTACTCTTGAAAAGTAAATCCTTACATAATTTATTGCTATAAACAACAGTATGTTATTACTAGCATGATATTATTGTTATTGTGGAACGAAATTTGATTCAAACATTTAAATATTCCATAGAATATTGTAGAATTGTTCGAATCAATTAATACAAATCACCAGTCTTGAAAAATATTGTGTCACTCTCAAAGAAACACAATTTTATATTTATCAATGTTCTTGAAGAATATTATGTCACAATTTCGACATTTCAATGTAATTGGAGAATTGCGATTTAATTAAATTGCTTCTAAAGAAGCGATAGCTTATTTATATCAATATTCTTGAAGAATATTAGTTTGAGACTTCAGAAGACTCAATATTGTGCGATATGAAGGATAAACTTACTATTCTAATAATTTATTATCTACTAAATAAAAAAGAAACCTACAGATTTTTTAATAGTATTTCTTAATTGGTATATTGTACGAAACTCTTGTGACAGTTTTGATTGTATTGAACCAAAGTCCAATAATTCTTATATTTTATTATTTTAAAAAAACAAAGTTGTAATATGAAATGTATGACTCTTTACAAAATGAGTTCTATGAGGACCTTATACATATATAAATCATGATATGGTGGATGTAATCATAAGTTTCCATTTCATTAGTCTGATAATGCATGGAATTTGATTTGTATATAATAAATATGATTATAGTCTTATACAGATTTAATACTATCCTCAAAGGATTTAATATTCGTGAAGCATAATTCAAGTGATATCACGAGCGGGAATAAACACATATTGTATTCTTTTTTCCTTGATGAGGGTTTTGTCCCATTGGATTTTTTGACAAGGTTTTTAATGAGACTACTTTTGTATCATACTTAACTGAATATTTTTTCTTCTTTAAAATTTTTTTCATGAGTTTTTTCCTAATAAGATTTTAACGAGGCATATTTTTTTTGTAATGAATATCCATAACCTAAAAGATATTTACCCTCAAAATAATACTCTAATATGTATGTGACTCCCCAAGAGATCAACGTAGCTATTTTTTGAATCATTATGTTATTATAGTCATCGAAAGTCTATAAATATATCACATGAAGACGATATCATTTGAATACTATACAATACAACATGAGACACTTTATAAGAATTGCAGTATTGAAGACATTGACATGCAAGATATGGATGGCTTAAATACAAGAATTTTCATTTATTAAAATCAGGAGAGCAGCTTTGTCCTATTGAATTTTCTTGACAAGGTTTTAATGAGACAAATATTTTGTAATGTATCATTCGAGGGACGTATTGTAAATGATAATCTTATTAGTGAATGACAATTATACCCTTATAGCACTAGAAATATTATGTTTGTATCTCTATTCCTTTCCTATAAATATGGGGTGTTGGTTCTCAATAAAACACAAATTGGTATTAGAACTTTGATTATCATGGTTGGTCATCATCACCATGGGGGAAATATTAATGCACGTCTAGCTAAATTAAGAAAGAAGACAAGTGTAAGAACTTCAACAATGGTTGGTGCAATTTGAGCTTTTTCAAAATAATAATGGCAAAAATGATTCGAAGGAAGAACATACAAGTAAAGAAGAGGACAATCCTTCTTTACAATGAAAATCGAAATCAGAGTGATTATTTTTTTTCTTATTTTTGTGCTCAAAGAGTTAATAATTTTGATCGCGACCTCAACATTAGAGTGGATATTCCCAAGTTCATAGGAAGAATGCACCCTTTTGAATTTCTTGATTGGATTCATATTGTTGAAAGAAAAGTTTTTATAAAGATGTGCCTCATCTTTCCAAAGTAAAATTGATTACTTTGAAATTAAGAAAGCATGCCTCTTTATGGTGGGAGAATCTTTAAAGGTGAACAAATCAAGAAGAACTATGTAAGATCGCGACATGGGAGAAGATGAAGAAGTAACTTAAGAGAAAATATCTACAGGATAATTACATGCAAGATATCTTTCTTAAATTCCATAATTCCAAGCAAGAGGAGTTGACATTTGAGAAATATACATTTGAATTTGATCTTCCTATGATGAAATGTGATTGTGGAACTGAAGAGTAGCCCGATATCTTAGATATCGTAGGTATAAATTTGGAACAGAGATTGACTGTAGGAAAATAATTGATTGAATTATTTATGCAATTATGATGCACTTAATGGGCTGTCGCCTCATGGACCTGGCCGATCATCCACATGCTTGGGGAAAGAATCCCTGTATGCTGCCTTCTGGTCGCCATAAAGCATAGGGCGATCACCCCACTACCAAGAGTTGTCCCAAACTTTCCCTTCACTCCTGTAAGCTTGTAAATGTGTCCTACAATGCCCAAACACAATATTGTTTGAAAATTCTCCAACTATAAACAGGAAAAAGATATACATCTGACTAAAAATAAAGCAACTAGAAACTTCAAAAAATGAAGAATTGTACTCCAATTCACCACCTTTTACATCTTTACTTGAGAAGTGGAGGTGATTGTAAGCATCAACGGTATAGAAGGAATATTGAAGTGTTATTGATGCTATTTATTGAGTTGTAGTTATTTAGTTTATTTTGGTTGACTTTCACATGAAAATGGGACCAAAATCTAAACTCACTTTCCATCTTAGTCTTAGCTCAAGGTTGAGATAAGGATATCTCGTCTTTACGATTAACAAAAGAAATAAATAGAATACACATCTGTTTTCTTCTCAGGTGGACCAATATATTTCATGCAATCAAGAAATACACAAACGGTTTAGAATTTTGTATGTACGTATGAGTTAAAGTATTGAATAATGCTTACTAACTTGTTTTAATAGACTTTATCTCCAACCCATCGTAGGTAGGAGATATCTTACCCACCGCTGATGTGGCAACAACGTGGCAACGCCACATTAGCAAGTTAGCCATTGAATTGTAACAAACAAATAGCATACATATGGTATTCAAGATTAAATGGGTCATCTAGAATTAAAGAAAAGATATGTGTGTTTGTCATATCCATTTTTGCACAAGCAAATCACACACATGCTGCAGGTTTAACTTTTATGATCCTTTTAACGGTACATTCATTGATATTTTGCCATGTGTAACCTGTGAAACAATTTGGGGAAAAAAATCTATACACGTAGCACGATTGAAAAAAGTAAATTGTTATCAGCAATTTACTCAAGTATGTAGAACTTACAAAATTGACTCCGCCAGTTTTTCCTGGTTTTAGCGACGAAGGATTTTGTGGGTGGGGATCAAAACCTGATGTGAAAATGTCCTAATCATTTTTACACTATGAAATGATTGTTTTTAACTGTTTAAATTGCTTAACTGTTTCACATACATTTTACATTGGGTATTTGAGTTGTCTATTTCAGGAAACAGGTTTTGATAAATGAAAAACAAAATTCGATCAAGACAGATATTGGTTGTGTCAGTTTTTGAGTTTGTAATTTTAATTCACTACTGCCTACTTTATAGAATGCCAAATGGGAGCTTGTTAGGTATTTGATGTAATTGGCAAGTCTATAAACAAAATGGACTAAAATTAATATGTTGTAAAAGTCAAGAAGTAATATGCAAATGGTGAAAATTATGTTATTTTAGGTCTAGGGTTTGAAAATGGAAAAAAAGAAAAAAAGACGCCACAATTTCGCTAGACTGTTGTCAAGACTTAGCTCAAGCATTAGAAACAGTAATTCTGTCGCTAGCATGTTGTCGACCTTCTCTCGAGCGACACATTGTCACTCGTTTGTCGCCCTTCTCTCGCTCGAGCGACAGGGTTATTTGGGAGTTTTTTAATTTTTTTTAAGACTTTTTATCCGACCCATTCAATCCTAACCCTATCATATAAATATCAGAATGTCACATGACATAAATTTAGAGGTTTAGACATAGAGAGAATTTGAGAGCTTTATCTTTTCATCCTCCAATTCATAGAGAGACGTCAACCTTCATTGATTTGATTATACTTGGCGGCGAAAACATCAGTTTGTTAATCTAAATACCAAGTTTACAGAGGAACACGAAGTTCTTCAAGAATCCACAGGAGATAGACGAATCCACAAATCCAGGGGTTAGAGAATCCAGGAGGGTTTGATATTACAATGAAGGATTTGGTGTAGGGGCGCGCAATCCATGAGGGTTGTCATATTGCAATCAGGATTTGGTGTAGGGGCACACAATCCAGAAGGGTGTCAGAATCTTAGTTAGGAGTTGTTGCGATACACACAATTTAGGAGGACTGTATGAACTTCAGTCAAGAGGTCGGAAAGTTCATGTCGTCGTCTTACTTGGTAGACCGTAAGTTCGACATTTTATAGTGGATTTTGATTGGCAAAGCATCCGGAGTTTTACCTAATTGGGGTTTCTCCATAATCAATTCTTGTGTTTATTTATTGCTTTCATAAATGCGGTATTTCAACATAGGAAAAATTGAATTGTATGATTAACCATCTAGAGATAATTAATAGTGAGTTGTTGTTATTTAATTATTATGTTTTTTATTTCGCGTCAAACTTTGTATTTTCAACTTTCCAACAACTTTTATTCTTCTGCTCACACTATATGAAGGCACAAAATACACCCACCACCCAAATTTTCTTTATACTCAACCACAATTACATATGTAAGGAAATGCCAAGCATATTAAATCCATGTAGTAAAAAGGAGATAAAAATACTTGCGGTAAAAATGAGTAAAACCACAAAACAGAATTTTAATTAAGAACGAAAACAAAGAACCTTGAAGAAGTATAAATTTAACAAAAAAAAAAAAAGAAAAATGGAGATACAAATAAATGTAGGAGTACCAATCTTTGAGCGCTGGTTGTAGGATTGTAGCGCTTTAAGAAGTTTGCTATCTTAATCATCTCGGTATCTTTATCTGTTTACAAAATGCAAAACTGCAACTGCAACTCAATATACGTTTTTAGTTGTAGGTTCATTGTTTCCCTAGTTCCCTTTAGCTTTTTGGGTGTTTATCTATGTTCATGTTTGACAAAGATAATTTTTTAAGTTGGTCAAACATATAGTTTACCCATTTTGTAGGAGCCATTTAATATTCACATATTCCATAGAACCAACAAGTTGTATGCATTATAACAAAATAGAAAATAAAATAAAATAAACTAACAAAACATTTATGTGACATAAAATCAAGTCTGCAAGAATTAGTAATTAAATTTGCGAAAGTTTTAATTTATTACTTTCCTTTAATAACAAGAATGTTGATTTTATCAGAAAGATATCAACCTTATCAGAATGTTTTCCAAAAAATCATTATCAAATAAATAGAATCAACCTTATCAGCATGTTTTCCAAAAAATCATTATCAAATAAATAGAATCAACCTTATCAGCATGTTTTCCAAAAAATCATTCTCAAATAAATAGAATCAACCTTATCAGCATGTTTTCCAAAAAAATCATTATCAAATAAATAGAATCCAAATTTTTATTTTTTTTTTGCAATATTTCATTCAATTATTTATCTACAAGCTATAAAGCACACCAAACATGATCCTGCAATGCCTTAAATACACGATCATTGCAAGGATACATTTGGCATCTAGTAGTCACTGTTTGGCCATACAACAAAAATATGTGATTAACATTAGATCGTAGCTTTTCTGGTTGATATAAAGGATGATCTACTGAATTTATTTTGTTGTATACTACAGGAAGTTCACTTGAATTGTAGGGATCCAAAAAGGTCTGAGTTCATGTATCCACAAATTTAGGGATTTGAGAAAAGAGAAAATAACTTGGCTTTAGATAGAATTGAAAATGTCATTACCATAAGAGTTTAGATATCGTTGACCTAGTCGACCATAACCAACCATTACAATCAGTAAGTTATTAGGCATATATGTATATATATATGTGTATATATATATATATATATACGCCGAACTTACCGTCTGCCACTTACTTCGCTTCTGCTTAACCATGTTGTTTAGTATCATCTTCATTGTTTTCATTGTCATCCTCTTTGCCAACCTCATATTCAACAACTTCGTCTTCGTCTTCGTCGATCTCCATATAAACTTCAACATTGTCATCAGTGTCATGAATACCCTCCTCACCGTCCTCCTCTGACTCCATGTAATATAGGTCTTCATTGCTTTCAACACCATCCTCTTTGCTAGCTCCATCTTAATCAGTTGGTACCATTGGTATTAAATTTGGCAAGATAATGAATTACCTAAAAAATTAATTGGGAAAAAATGGGCAGAAATGAAATGCATCACTTAACATCAGCCATTTGCTCCGCTTCTGCTTGGCCATCTCTATTCTCACCCTCAACACTCATATTGAAATGCCCAATACCATCCTTATTGCAACCTGACAACCCTAATAGTTTTACATCAAATAAATTGTCTCCATAGTATTGGAACACAAAGACATCTCTTGTTTCCAAAGAGTTATCTTCAACAAATTTTTCCCAGCCATCCNAAAAAAAAAAAAAAAAAACAAGAAAAAAGTCATTATCAGTTTGGCCATTTTATAGGCCACAGATTTGTGTAACAATCTCGAAGGAATGCCCTCTCTGGCAGAGCTCCTTGTAATTGTAAACTGACCACCGGTGGAAGTTCCTACAAACAATAAGTTAAATGGAGTTACATCCTAGCAAAACTCTTTAACATTGAGGAGCCATTTCTAGTTAATGCATATTTTTCCAGAGTAGGGTTTTAAAAATTCAGTTCAGGAGCAGGTCCATATCTTTTTATGCTGATTTATGAAATTTTTAGTGGTATCATGTAATTCAGATCACAAGCTGACTTTAGTCCTGTAGATTTTGACGTTGTCTTCAAGCCATAAAAAGTTTATTTACGTAATTCTTGACAAAGCAAGTTTTTGTGGCCTAAAGTTATTTACTTTCTAATAACCTTTTTTCTTCCTTTCAGATTATACAAAATGCACAAAAAAAACCCATCACCCAAATTTTCATTAACTCGACCACATGCAATGAAATGCTAAGCATATTATATCCTTGTGTTAAAAAGAGATAAACTACACAAAATAGATTTTAATTAAGAACGAAAACCAGAATCCTTAAAACAAATATTTGAATTTAACAGAATAAGGGTGTCTATATATATATATATATATACACCAATCTTCTTGTTCTGGTTGTAGGATTGTAGCACTTGAAGAAGTTTATTGTCTTAACCATCCTGATATCTGTTTACAGCATGCAAAAAATGCAACTGGCAACTCAATATATGAAAAATCAATATGCAAGTGCGAAGCTCAAAAAAAATATATGTGAAAAGAAAACAAAAAAAAATAAAATTGTAAATGCTACAAAATATATTAATAGATACGTCTAGTTCCCTTTAGCTTTTTAACAGTTCATCTAAGTGTATATTTGGCAATGATAATTTTTTAAGTTGGTCAAACATACATTTTACCCATTCTATGAAGCTATTTATTAACACATTTTGTAGGACCGATAACTGTGCACTATAATTAAATACAAAAGATAATAAAGTAAACGAAAAAAACATTTATATAACATTAAATCAAGTCTGCAAGAATCAGTAATTAAATATGCAAAAGTTATTAATTTAATGCTCTCTTAATAACAAGAATGTTGATTTATCTAAAAGGTTTCATCCAATGTATCAGCAATATGCCAAAAAATCATTAATTTATCTAATAATGAGAATCAGTAATTTGTTTCGCGTATTTCATTAAATTCTTTAACTACGAGCTAGGAAGCATGCCAAACATGATCCTGCAATGCAATAAATACAAGATCGTGCAAGGGGTCATTTGGCATCTAGTGGTCACTGTTCGACCATAAAACAAAAATATGTGAGTAACATTAGATCATAGCTTTCTGGGTTGACATAAAACATAAGTGACTTTATATATCCACATTGTTCTGGATTTGAGAAAAGAGAAAAATAAGAACCGAAATCTATCTTAACTTTTAGTCATTACCATAAGAGTTGAGAGGACGTTGATGATCTTAACCAACCACTACCATCAGTAAGAAATTATACAAACTAAAAGTTATACATCAAATCAATTGGAAAAAAATGGCGCAAATTTATATATATATATATATATATATATAACTTAGCATCACCATTTGTTCCGCTTCTGCTTCACCATCTTCTTGAGTCGCATCTTTAGTTTTGTCAGTGTGATCCTCTTCGCCATCCTCATCTTCAGTATCCTCAAATTCCACTTCCATAGTCTCCTTGTAAACTTCGGCATTGTCATCACTGTCATGAATACCATCCTCACCGTCATCCTCTGACTCCATGCAATATAGGTCTTCATTGCTTTCAACATCATCCTCTTTCCTAGCTCCTTCTTAATCAAATGGTACCATTGGTATTAATTTTGTCAAATTAATGAATTACCTAATAAAATTAATTTGGAAAAATGGGCAGAAATGAAGTGCATAACTTACTATCAGCCACTTGCTCCACTTTAGCTTGACCATCTTCATTCTTATCCTCAACACTCATATTGAAATGCCCAACACCCTCGTTATCGCAACCTGACAACCCTAATTGTTTTACATCAAATAAATTGTCCCCATCATATCAGAACACAAGGACGTCTCCTGATTCCAAAGAGTTATCTTCAACAAATTTTTCCCAGCCATCCCCAAAATAAAAAACAGTCATTATATTTTTAAGAGAAAATAGATTATAGCAAAGAGTTATATTTAACAACCACCTTAATTTTTATGCATAGATTTGGGTATTTATAGGAGAGGGTAATTAGGTTGAATGGACCGAAAAAAATACTTCAAAATAGCAAAATTGGTTTTTCGGATCGACCTATTGCTTGAGCACAGGTAGGCGACAGGCTTTCTATTTTTGTCGCTCGAGCGCTACCTGGGCGAGATGTTAGCGAAAATGTGGTGTCGTGTTTCTTTTATTTTCATGCTTGAACCCTAGACATCATAACCCAATTTGTACAAATTGCACCCTAGGTCCTTGACTTTTACAACAAATTACAAATTAGTCATTTTATTCATAGAATAGCCAACACTAAAAACTTAACATCAAGAGACATTTCTAGTTAATGCATATTTTCCCAATCGTCATGAATCTATTTTTAGATCTTTAAGTAATAGAAAAAAAAATCTCTAGCATCAGAGTAGGCTGTTAAAAATTGAGTTCGGGAGCAAGTCCATATCTTTTTATGCTGATTTTATGAATTTTTAGTGGTATCATGTAATTCTGATCACAAGCTTGCTTTAGTCTTGTAGATTTTGATGTTGTTTCGATGCATATAAAGTATTTTAACGTAATTCTTGAGACAACAAGTCTTTGTGGTTTAAAATTATATACTTTCTAACAACTTTTATTCATTCGTTCACACGTTACGAATGCACAAAGTAGAACCATCACCCGATGTTTTCATTAGACTTTACCACAACAACATATGCAAGGAATTCTAAGCATATTTAATCTTTGTGGTAAACACGGAATAAAAATCCTTGTGTGGAAAATGAGATAAAACCATACAACATAGAATTCGATTGAGAACTAAATCCAGGGTCCATGAAAAAAAAAAAAAAAAAAACTCATAAGTATATATGAATACCAAACTTCGTGCACTAGTTGTAGGATTGTAGCACTTGAAGTAGTTCACTGTCTTAATCATCTTTCTGTTTACAGCATGCAAAAAATAAATTTGGCAACTCAGTCCACAAAAAATCACGATCCAAATGCAACAACATATATTAATAGATACGCCTAGTTCCCTTTCGCTTTTTTTAGTGTTCATCTAAGTGCATGTTTGACAAAGATAATTTTTTAAGTTGGAACATACATTTTACCCATTTTGTAAAAGTCACTTATTATTTTGGCATATTCCGTAGGACCCACAACTACGCACTATAACTAAATACCAAAGAAAGTAAACTAAACTACAAAACATTTATATAACATACAATCTAGTTATCAAGAGTTGGTAATTAAGCTTAAAACTTAATAATTTCCTTTAATAAGGAGAATGTTGATTTTATCAGCAACATTTTACCTAGTGAATCAGTAATTTGCAAAAATAAAAATAATCATAAAAAATCATTAATTTTAATGAGAATGGGTATTTTGTTTGCAACATTTCATTCAATTAATAAACTACAACCTAGGAAGCATGCCGAACACGATCCTCCAATGCCTTCAAGAACATCAAAGCGAAGATTTGGCATCTAGTGGTCAGTTCGACCATAAAACAAAATTATTTGACAAAAACTAGATCATAGCATTTTTCGTTGATGTAAAGGAGATGATCAACTGTATTTCTTTTAATGTGTTCTACAGGAAGTTCATTTGAATTGTAGGGGTCCAAAAAGGTAAGTGAATTAATTTATCAACAACTTTCCGGATTTGAGAAAAGCAAAATAATAAATAATAAATA